>VZRI01006158.1:130501-159612 GCA_013397515.1 Upupa epops
TGTTGGCCATGATGTTGGTTCCTGGTGACTCCCCGCTCACCGGCTCCTCCCCGTCCACCTGCAGCTGCCCGCGCCGGCCCTCCCTGCACGGAACCATCAGCACACACACCCCAACCTCCCCCCAACCCCCACCCTGACCCCCACCCACCTCGTCACCATCACCCGGTGCCACTCGCCATCATTGATGGGGTCTTCAGAGATGATGGTGGCCTCACCGCTGCCCAGCTGGTAGCTGCAAGGGTGATGTGGACTCAGAACAGGGACATCCGTGGTGGCACAGAGCACCAGTGGGTGACACCAGGTCCCCTCCTCACCTGAACACCAGGTGTCCATCCTTCAAGCCAAGGCCAATAAAGTCTTTGGCTTTGCCCCCTTCACTTGGCTCCTGCAGGGGCAGTGATGCAGTGAGTGGGGTGGGAGACACCCTGACCCCAGTGCCCTCCCTGGTGGTGCTCCTCAGCCCACTCACAGCGCCTTGCCACAGCAGCAGCCCATTGGCGCTGCCTGTCCGCAGCTCCAGCTCAATGGTGTCAGGCGCCTCAGGGGGGCTACAAGGAAAGGGGGGGGCTTAGTGGATGCAGCAGCCCAGGAGGGTAAGATGCTGCAGCTCTCAGGGGTGCAGCACTCAGCTCAGGGTGCCCCATCACTGGTGTCACTCACCCGCGAGGAAAGAGGTGCCCAGGCAGTGCCAAGTAAGAGCCATCCTGGAAAGTTGTGCTGAACTGTCCAGGGGTGTCTGTGGGGTCATGTGATGGGGTGAGGGGCACTATGCCCAGCAACCCTGCCCAGAGCCACACCCATGGCATCACTTTTGGGCACCAAGAGAGGGGAATGAAATAAATGGGTGTAGGGACCTACCACCACCCCCACTGCCTTCTGGCCAGTCTTGCTCCAGCNCTTCTTCCTGTCCCCAGATGACACCATACCAATGTAGATGCTTCCCTGGGTGTTGGCCATGATGTTGGTTCCTGGTGACTCCCCGCTCACCGGCTCCTCCCCGTCCACCTGCAGCTGCCCGCGCCGGCCCTCCCTGCACGGAACCATCAGCACACACACCCCAACCTCCCCCCNCCCCAGTGCCCTCCCTGGTGGTGCTCCTCAGCCCACTCACAGCGCCTTGCCACAGCAGCAGCCCATTGGCGCTGCCTGTCCGCAGCTCCAGCTCAATGGTGTCAGGCGCCTCAGGGGGGCTACAAGGAAAGGGGGGGGCTTAGTGGATGCAGCAGCCCAGGAGGGTAAGATGCTGCAGCTCTCAGGGGTGCAGCACTCAGCTCGGGGTGCCCCATCACTGGTGTCACTCACCCGCGAGGAAAGAGGTGCCCAGGCAGTGCCAAGTAAGAGCCATCCTGGAAAGTTGTGCTGAACTGTCCAGGGGTGTCTGTGGGGTCATGTGATGGAGTGAGGGGCACTATGCCCAGCAACCCTGCCCAGAGCCACACCCATGGCATCACTTTTGGGCACCAAGAGAGGGGAATGAAATAAATGGGTGTAGGGACCTACCACCACCCCCACTGCCTTCTGGCCAGTCTTGCTCCAGCTCCCCCACCGTCAGGCCTGCACACAAAGAAGAGTTAGGGTGGCACCTGTATCCCCTCACCATGTACCTGGGTGTTCCTGGGTGTCCCTGGACTCACTGTGCTGGCAATAGGGCCCTGTGTAGGTAGGGGGACAGAGGCAGGCGCCTGCCTTGCAGGTGCCCCCATGTAGGCAGGGGTTGCGGTACTTGCAGATGTCCTCCTCCTGCTCACAGCGTGGCCCTGGGAACAGCGAGTGACACCAGTGGGTCAGAACTCCTCGGGTACACACAGCACACACCCACCCCACAGGCTGGTATGCACGGGGTGGGCATATACACAAACAGGCACATGTGCAAACACACGCAGTGCCAACTGCCCCCTGCATACACAGACAGCACACGAGGTGCTGCACACACAAATGCACAGTGCACACACTTATGACACAACACACACCCAGCACAGGCATGATACACTGCACCGACAGTCACACTTGCAATGCATGGGGATGCACTATACCAACACGCATCACCCACACAACTGTGCACACGCGTGCACTCACACAGCACACATACCTACAGCACCCATTCATGCACAGCAGACACACACACACGTACAAACTAAACACACGTAGAGACATGCACAATGCACGTCACATGTGGACAGACAGGCATGCATGCAGAGTGTACATGTGCATGCAGCACACCTGCACACATGTTGTAAACACACGTTTGCATGTAACAGCATAGCATATCCCACAGCTCACACACATGGCACACACTGCACATGCAGTCAACATGCACAACATGCAGCACTCGTGCACAATACACACACCCTGTGCACCCACACAAATCACCCACACATGCAGGTGTGCAGGGACAGTGCCCACACATGCAACACACCTGCAGTGCCCATACACACAACATACATGCACAGTGCATGTGCATGCATGTACCTGCATACCCACAACACCCCACAGGCAGCCCACATGCATGCACAGGGAACACATGCACAGGGAATGTGTTCATGCACTCAGTATGTGCATAAACAGCACCCACATCCGCACCACCTGCACGAACACACACACATGCAGCATGTGCAGCACCCACGAGCGCAGTGCATACACACAGCACACATGCACATGCAGCAGTCACATGTATCCACACTTGTGCCCCCTCCCTGCATCATGGGACTCACCACTGAAACCTGGGGGGCAGAGGCAGTGGTAGGAAGGGGCACCAGGAGGCTGTGGGTGGGGCAGGGGCAGGCAGCGGCCCCCATGAAGGCAGGCAGCATCCAGGCACGTGTGGCCCTGCCCACACTGCCCCACGTCGCGGCTCCGCAGGAAGCTGTATGACAGATCCACCTTCTTCCCATTGATGGACACCTGGAGGCAGACACAGCGTCACCCCACATCCCAGCCCCCAGACTAGGGGTGCTTCAGGTTGGGGGGGGGGGTCTCACCTCTCCAATGCAGCCGTGGAAGGTAGCATTGGTTGGGGGGTGCAAAGGGGGTTCAGTGCCCCCCAGGTAAAGGGGGGAGCGCAGGTTGAGCCCCTGGCTTTTTCCAGGCGATGAGCGTTTCACTGGTGTGGCACCATCCACAGTCAGCATCCCATCCTTGTGCAGCCGCTCAGCCGTCACCCGGTGCCAGTGGCCCAGTGTTACTGGCTCAGTGCTCCGGAGTACAGCTGGGCCTGTGAGATAGGATGGTGGCATCATGGGGGAGCTAGACAGCAGCATCGCAGGGAGCCAGGGTGTACTGAAAACCCCAGGGATGTTTGGGGACCCGGGGGAGGTGCCCTAGGTGATGCCAGGGGACCTCGTGACCAAATCGATGCTTGCTGACTGTGGCAGCATCTGGGGACCAAAGTGATGCCAAGGGACTCCCGTGGTATGAGTGATACCTGGGGACACTTGCAGTGCCTGGGGACCTCAGGGACCTGGCATTACTTGGGTAATCACACCAGCAGATGCTGCTAATGCCAGGTCATGCCACCTAAACCCAGTTCTACCAGCCCTCTCCCCACAGTGCCACTAGTGCCCCCATCACCTGAGCCCAGCTCATAGCGGAACTCGAGGTGTCCATCAACCATAGCCAAGGCGACGAAGTCCTCAACAGGGGCAGCTTTGCCGGCGCTGAAGAGCAGGAGCCCATTGGGTGCCAGTGGCAGGAACTCGGCCTCCACTCGTAGCTCATGGTGAACATTGGTGAGAGGTGGATAGGACACAAAAGCGCCCACCTTGCTGAAGGACGGCACGCTCACCACCTCACCTGTGACACGTCCAAATCAGTGATCAGCTGGTGGGACCCTAACCTGTATCCCATGGTGGCCATCTATCCAGTGTGACTCAGCCCCCAGGGCCTTCTCCCCAGGGTGCTCCTCATCCCATGCCCCCATGGCACTCCCCCACTGTGCCCATCTCCCTGGGTTGGTACTCATCAGCTTCTTCCCAGATGGTACCTAAATCCCCTGTCCCCATCATGCCATTGTCCCCAGGGTGTTGCCAGTCCTGTGCCCATCTCCTCAGCATGGTCCCCAGTCATGTCCCCATCTCCCCAGTGTGGTCCCAGTCCTATGTCCATCTTCCTGGGATGGTTCCAATCCTCTGCCTGTGCCCCCAGTGTGGTCTCTATTTCCATGCCCATCTTCCCGGGAGTAGTCCCAGCCGTATCACCATCTCTCTGGGGTGGTCCACACCCCATGCCAATGACATCAGGTTAGTCCTCAGCTCTGTGCCCATCTCCCTCGGGCAAGCTCCACCTCCGCCCATGTTCCCAGCACAGTGCCAGCTCTGTTCCCACGTCCCCAGCAGTTCTCACCCTCAGTGCACCTTTCTCCAGTCTTGCCCAGGTGACAACGGCAGGTATAGCCCTCCCCATCGGGCCGGTTGACACAGGTGGCATCAGCCCCACATGCCTCTGTAGAGTGACAAGCCATGAGCACTCGATGTGGAGGCACAATGAGTGTACCTGGGGTAACATCTCCACAGGACTGACACCTACCTGGGTGACAATGCAAAGCCCGCGAGTACTCGCAGTTGCTGCCGGTGAAGCCATGGGGGCAGCGGCAGACATAGGTGCCACTCTCGGCGTCCTGGCACACGCCACCATTCTGGGTGGAGGTAGCATGGGTGTCAGAGATGGGTGGGCATGGTGGCAATGGGAGAGCACAACCCCCTCAGCCTCACCTGGCACGGCTGGTCTTGGCAGGTGGGACAACTGGTGATCCCATGTGCCTGCAGGTCCATGTCCCCAAAGGCCACCTCCTCTCCCTGGATGCGAAGCTGGCGCACACAGCCTGCAGAGGGTTGGAGATAGGGGGTGATACAGCACGCAGTTTCCTCACCTTGATGCCCCCTACAAAACCCATCACTCACCCATAAACCCACGGCTGAGTCCTGTCTTGGCCACAGCACTGAGATCGGGGTAACCCCCCAGGTACAGCTCCTCGTTCAAATCCAGCCCTTGAAACTTTCCCTGCAGGCACAAATGGTTGGGCACCACCTCCAGCACTCTGATCCCCACCCAATCCACATCAACCCCCAGCCCAAGAACCACACCTGGGAGGTGCCATTAACCGGGGGGTGCCCATCAACAGCCAGCGAACCCCGGGTGAGGTTGCGAAGGAGCCGGACCGTGTGGTACTCGCCCAACTGCAGTGGTGTTGGGTGCCGGATGGTGGCCATGCCTGAACCCGCGTCAAACCTTGGGTTTTGGGAGTACAACAGGTGAGTGCTGGCATCCATCTCCCCACCTCCACCCTTCAACTCTCATCACACCCACTCATGGATCTCACCTAAATTCGGGGCGGCCACCCACCAAACCAAAGGAGATGAAGTCGGCACCACTGTTTTTCCGCTGCCCATTGTAGAGGAGAAGCCCTGGGGGGTGGCAGTGAGTCAGGCAGGGTGGCATCCTCAGGGCAGGGGGGCATGTGTGTCACATCCCTGGAGGATCCCACAATACCACCAGGATGGGGGAGAAAGACCCCAGAAGGTGTGGGGGTGGTCAGCTGAATAGAGCATGGGCAGGAGAGGATGGAGAGAGGAATTGAGAATGATAGGACAGGGACAGAGAGGACATGGAGCAAGCATGGAGATAACATGGGGAGACATGGCAAGGGACATGGTGGGACCCAAGTGTCCCATTAGTGCTCACCATCAGCAGCATCCGGTCGGAAGGTGATGAGGATCTCAAACCTCTTGTAGGCATCCTTGATGGTGGGCAGGGGGAGGAAGGAGTGTGGCATCTGCCCAAAATATGGGACCAAGCGCTCTGCAGGGACAAGGTCGTCAGGAGGGTGAGGGTACAGCAACCCTCTCCCTACCACCACCACTTTGTCTATCCACCCATCCTCACCTCGAACCTTAAGGACATAGTACGCCGTTTCCTGGCCATGGCGGTTGGCAGCAGCACAGGCATAGACACCAGCATCCTCGTAGCGCACGGCTGGCAGTGTCAGAACATTCCCCTCCACCCTGGCACTTGCTGGCAGCTCACCCTCCAGCTACAGCAGAGCCAGGGGGTTTGGAGAGGGTCAGCATCCATAGGGTGCCCCTCACCCGCCCTGCACTGCCATCCCTCCAGCTCACCTTGCTCCAGGTGATCTCTGGAACTGGGAAGCCTGATGCCAAGCAGGGCAAAACAGCTGCTGAACCCACTGAGACCTCCTTCACTTCTGGCTGCCCAGCGATTTGTGGGGTAGCTAGGGACGTACCAAGGTGTCACCACCCCCATGGTGACACTACATGTGCCCCTGCAGCTCCATGTGCCAGTACTCACCTTGAACATGGAGGATGACGTGGGACTGGACAGTGCCCACAGCATTTGTAGCGGTGCAGCGGTACTGCCCAGCATCCGCCCGTTCTACTCGTTCGATGGTGAGGGTGCCATCCCGCACTAGCACCCCAGGGCGGATACGACCCCCCACCTTACTCCAAGTGACATGGGGACGGGGATCACCCAAGCCCAGGCACTCCAGCTCCACCATGGTCCCCGCCAGCACTGTCTGCACCACTGTCCGGATGTTGATCACAGCCCTGGGGAGAGCTTGGGGAGGACATCCAGGTTTTGGGGTTTCTTCTTGGCATGGGGGAGGGGGCATTGTGGGCCAAGATGTCAACCAGAGGAGATGGGGAGAAATAGGGTACTCAAGGGCATGGAGAGGGACGTGATGTATCAGAATGCTCATACGTGTGGCAAGAAATTGATGACATAGGGTGCCCACGTGCATGGGGAGATGTGGGCGATGCTGGTGTGTCCACAGGCATTGGGGACAAGGTGCCTGTGGGCATAAGGAGGGAGTGGGTGCCTATGAGTGTGGGGAGACACAGGGGCAATCAGAGACAGGAGATTGGGGTTATTAGGGTGCTTATGGGTGTGGAAAGAGAAGGGAAGATACTGGGGTACCCACAGGCATGGGTACTGGAGTGCCAGTGCATGTGGGAATATGGGGGCCGCTGCCATGGGCATGCGGTGGTCAGTCAGTGGGTACCCCTGAGTTTGGGGGATGGGGTGTCCTGGTGTGCCAGTTTTCATAGGGGATGGGTCAGGGGTTGCCACACCTACCCTGGACAGTGAGAGTGGCTCTGTCCTCCACCTGCCTGCCTGGTGCACTGGCCCGGCACACGTACACCCCCTGTGCCCCCCATGACAGCTCCGGTATCCTGTGGGGACAAAGCCAGGATGTGGGACCCTCTGTGGGGAGCAGGAGTGAGAGATCCCACTACTCCATCCTGCTATCCTTACCGCAGCACCCCATCTCGCACACTGTGGTTAGGGGGAAGGTTCCCACCGTCTTTCAGCCATTCCAGCCTTGCCTGCGGGTCCCCCCAGACGGTGCAGGCAAGCTCAGCAGTGCTGCCCAGCCCCTTGACGAGGCTCCCCGGTGTCACCCGCACCATCAAGGGACTGTCAACAGTATCCCCACTGTCTCCATCACTGCCACCACCTGCAGGGGTTGCAAAGCCCTGATGGTACCTAGTGGCCACAGAGGCATCCAGGCCCAAGTTAACCCCAGGGGGTGGGTTCTCACCGTGGACGGCCACGCGGGCAAAGGTCTCTGCTGTGCCGACACGGTTGGTGACGAGGCAGCGGTAGGTGCCAGCATCGGCAGGCAGGGCTGGGCTGATGCGGAGGAAGCCAGCGCGGTGGACAACACGTGCTGAGAGGCTGCCATTGACCTTGTCCCAAGCATAGACCAGTGGCGGGGTGCCATGGGCCAGGCACTGCACCTGCAGTGCATCACCAGCATGCACTGTGGCCTCCTCTGGCAGGCTGGTGGCATACGGTGGTGCTGTAGGAATGGACAGTTACCAGTCAATGGGGCAACAAATGGGTCAACAGGGCAATTAGTGGGTCAACAGGGCATTGAATGGGTCAACACTACACAGAAGGCATTGGTGGGAAGGTGTGGGTGGAGATGAAGGTGGGTGTGTTTGGGAGGTGCCAGAGATGGATGGATCCATCAGGAAGGGCTGGATGGAGGAGTCTGAAAGCAAGGAGAGGTATACACAAGCTGGGATAGTTAAGGATGAATCCACAAGGAAGAAATGGATAGAGAATGCTGAGGCAAGACAAAGGTAGGCATGTGCTGGGATTGGTCAGAGACCTTGTGGAACCACAAGGAAGGGATTGATGGAGGGGCGTGAGAGGAGACAGAGAGACAGGCATGTGCTGAAATGGCTGAGTGATGGATGAATCCACAAGAAAAAGATGGATGGATGAGTATGAAAGGAGAGACGGATGCGTGGGTGCAGGGATGAGAGGTGGATGAACCCTCAAGGAAGGGGTGGGTAGAAGCCTGTGTGAGGAGATGGAGATGGGTGTATGCTGAGATGGGCCAGACCTGGACTGATCCATAAGGAAGAGGTAAATGGAGGAGTGAGAAGATGGGAGAGACAGTCATGGGCTGGGATGGTTAAGTAATGGATGAATTCACCAGGAAGAGATGGATGGAGGATTGTGAGGAGGTGGAGAGAGAGATGTGGACTGGAGGGATGACAGGTGGACAGAACCATGAAGAGGGGATGTATGAAGAAGAGCACAGAAATAGAGATGAATGTGCACAGTGATGGGACAAGAAGATGGGACACACCCTCAAGAAGGGCTGGACCACTAAGCTTGAGAGGAGATGGAGAGAGGGATGAGTGCTAGAGTGGAGCAAGAATGAATCCATGAAGAAGGCCTGGATGGGATGGAGGGAGCTGCAATGGAGGTGGCCATGTGCAGAGGAAGAAGAGAGAGAAGGTGAGGATGGGTGATGCCCAAAGCAAGAATAAAAGACAGTGGAGATGGCAGAAGGGACACAGGACAACCCCAAACCCCTGCCATCCCCTTACTCTCCACATCAAGGGTGACGAAAGCCTCAGCAGAGCCAGTGGGGCTGCTGGCATTGCAGATGTACTGGCCCGAGTCCTGTTGTGCAGCACGAGGAATGACCAAGCTGCCGTTCACTACCCGGTGCTGCCAAGGCAGGGGTGCCCGCAGCTTTGACCACTCAATGCGGGGTGCTGGCTCGCCTATGGACAACATCATGATCAGCAAGGTCACCAGCAGGGTATCAGGAAGATGTCCCCCACTGCTAACACCATCCCCCCTGTACCTCTTGCCGTGCAGTGCAGTGTGGCAGTGTCTCCAGCCACCACAGTGACGGTGGGTGGTGCAGTGACTTCGGGGGCACCAGGGTGCCCCTGTGCCATCTCCACATTGATGTCCACCCGGGCTTGTGCCGAACCCAAGGCACTGTGTGCTGTGCAGATGTAGGTCCCAGTGTGCTCCAGCTTGGCTGGCGAGAGCTGGGTGGTGGGGAACAGGGTGGGTGATGAGCACCGGGCACCCACCAGCATCCCATGGCACACTGGGGTGCCTCACACACCTGGAGGATGGCCTGGCTGTCCATGTGCAGCAGCATTTGGTGCTCCACTTTCTGCCGAGAGCCCAGCCGGCTCCAGCGCACCAGTGGCCGTGGTTCACCCCGGCCAAGGCACTCTAAGCTGAGGGATTTGCCTTCCTTCACTGTCACCGGACCTGGGGGCATCACTGACACTGTGGGGACACCTAATGAAGAGGGACATCACCACTTAGGAAGCATCTAGAGAACATGACAGACATGAGGATGGGGACATCACAACCCCAGGGGAACCCAGAGGGGCATCAGCAAAGGGCCATGGGCACCACTACTCCAGGAGCACCTAACGCATGGGGAGAACATGGGGATTGAAGCACCACTAAGATGATGGAGAGGACATCAGCATGGGGATGGGGATACAACTACTCCAGGGGCATCTAGAGCACAAGGAAAACACGAGGGTTGGGAACACCATCATCCCCAGAACACCTGGAATACAAGAACATCAGCATGGAGATGGGGACGACCTGAAGGATGAAGAGGACCTGGGAACAGGGACACCACTACCCTGGGGGTACCTAGATTACAAGGAGGTTGTCAGTGTCAGGATGGGGACAGGGACACCACCACCCCAGTGGCACATGAAACACATGGGGTCACAGACAGGGGCATCCCAGCCACCTCGCACCTTGCACCAGGAGAGTGACAACACTGCTGGCGACACCAAAGCGGTTGGAGGCCACGCAGTGATAGGCGCCCTGGTTGCCCACGTGGGCACCGTTGATGGAGATGACTGAGCCATTGGGGCTGATCTTCACATTATCTGGGGAAAGAAGAATCGTCAACACCACAACTACCCTGTGGACTGTGCCAGGGCCACCCTGGGGACCACCATACCTTGGAGATGTTGCCCAGGTCCCATCCTCCAAGTGATGTTGATGGGGCGGGCACCATCATGGACACGGCACTTGAATGTGGCATCCTCGCCTGGTGCCACTGCCATGCTGTGTGGGTCAATGGAAATGATGGGACTCTGCAGACCTGCAAGGAAGGGAAGACACTGAGGTCATCCATGTCCCCCATCTCCCTCCAGTGTCTTTATTTGCCGTGTGGCCACACTCACGGTAGCTGGAGCTGTCATGGGAGGTGACAGTGATGGTGACAGTGGCTTCACGGGAGATGCTGCCTGTGTCTGCCCGGCACACGTACTCCCCAGAATCAGCCACTGAGAGCTGTGATAGCCGCAGGCGGGATCCCGAAACCTGGGGACACGATTGCAGGGAGTAGTGGCATCAACCAGCCACCAATGGCCACTATGCCCTGACTCACTGGTGTCCCCACCTACCTGGTGCTTGGCTGGGAGGGACCCACCACGCTTGTACCAGGTGATGGTGGCCTGTCCTCGGCCAGCCACAACACAATCTAGGTCCAGGGTCTGTCCCTCGGTGACAGTGGATGCTGAGGACTCGATGCGGATGGGTGAAGTGACAACAGCGGCTGTGCAGATGGAGTTAAGGGTAAACATCTCCACTGACCCTCTGAACCAGGGGGGACCCATTCCCTGAAGGGTGGCACTCACAGTGAGATGGACTGGCTCCATCATCAATGGTAACAATAAGGGACGTCTCCTGCGTGACACCACCAGTTGTCACCCTGCACACATACTCCCCTGAATCAGCCGCTGTCACCTGGGGAATGCGCAGACGGGTGCCCGAGACCTTGGGGGGGTAAATTTGGGGACAAGTCAGGTCCGGAGCGCAGGCAAGGGGACAATTTCAGGGTGACCCTCCTCCATGCCCTACCTGGTGGCTGGCAGGCAGGGAGCCACTGCGCTTGTACCATGTCACGGTAGCAGGGCCAGATCCTGCCACCACACAGTTGAGGTCTAGGGTCTGTCCTTCAGCGATGGCTGAGGATGAGGACTCAATGCGGAGGGGCTGGGAGACACTGGAGGCTGGAAGAGGACAGGGAAAAGGGACATTGGTCATGGAGATGTCATTCACCTGTCCCCAAATGCTGTCTCCTTGCACTCACAGTAATAGGTGCCAGCGCCACTGGGCACAGTGACAATGACAGAGGCTTCCTGCTTGACACTCCCCAGGGTCACTTGGCACACATACTCCCCCGAATCGGCCACTGCAACATTAGCCAAGCGCAGGCGAGTCCCCAGCACCTGAAGAGATGACAAGTCAGGGATACGACAGTGTCTGATGTGGGGCTGTGACCTGCAGGGTGACAACACCTCCCCAGTGTCCCACCTGGCTGTTGGGGGGCAGTGCCCCGTTGCGCCGATACCAGGTGACATGGGGGTGGCCCTGTCCTGCCACCATACAGTTGAGATCCAGGGTCTGTCCCTCGCTGACAGCAGCAGATGAGGTCTCAATCCTCACAGGTGGCGTGACACCAACAGCTGATGTGGCAATGGGGTCAGCCGGAGCAGCCACTATGTCTCTATGGTGTCCCCATGTCACCTCCCACCTGTCCCCAGTACCATAAGAAGACCCAGCACCAGTCTGGATAGTGACGATGAGGGACGTCTCGTGCGTGACACCATGCGTTGTCACCCGGCACACATACTCCCCTGAATCTGCCGCTGTCACCTGTGGGATGCGCAGGCGGGTGCCCGACACCTGGGAGTCAGTGACAGATGAGAGAAGAGAGATAAAAGCCTTGCAAAGTCCTCCAAAATCCCCCTTCCACCCCAAACCACTCCCCTTAGTGCTCCCTACCTGGTGCTTGGCTGGAAGGGACCCGCCACGCTTGTACCAAGTGACGGTGGCCTGACCCTGCCCAGCCACAATGCAATTGAGGTCCAGAGTCTGTCCCTCAGCCACAGACGAGGATGAGGACTCAATGCTCACTGGTGGGGTGACACCAACAGCTGGGAACAGAGAAAGGACTGTCACCATGTATGATCACAGCACAGTGCTCTAGTCCCTTGCCACCTCTTGATCCCCACTCACGGTAGGTGCTGGCACTGCTGGGCTGGATTGTCACCACAGTGGAGATTTCCTTGGTGGCAGCCCCACTGGTCACCCGGCACACATACTCGCCTGAGTCAGCTGCTGTCACATGCAGCAGCCTCAGCCTGGAGCCAGACACCTGCAGGGACGGGACACAGGGGTCACTGGGTCCATTTCAAGCCTGAATGGAACTACCAGTGGTTGCAAGGGGCCATCTGAAATTGCACAAAGCCACCGAAGCTTGCACAGGGCTACTGGGTTTACACACGGCTGTCCACCTGGGTCTGCAAGAAGCCACCAGGGCTTGCGTGGGGCCATCTGGACTTGCGTTGGACCACCTGGGCATACACAGGGCCATGTGGGATTGCACAGGCCATTTTAGCTTGTATGGGGCTACCAGGGCTTGAGAAGAGCCACCCAAGCTTGCACGGTGCAGTCTGGGTTTGCATGAGTCTACCTGGGCTTGCACAGTGCCCAGGGGTCAACCATCAACAATCCCCTTGGGGACATCCCCTCCTGTGTCCCATACCTGGTGCTTGGCTGGGAGGGTCCCCCCGCGCTTGTACCAAGTGACGGTGGCCTGAGTGGGGCTGGTGATGACACAGTTGAGGTCCACAGTCTGGCCCTCAGCCACAGGCGATGACAAGGATGAGGACTCAATGCGTAGAGGGATGGTGCTGCCTGGCACTAGGGACCAAGACAGATTAGAGACTGTGGCCACTACAACATGCGACCCTCCCAAGGGACACCAGAGGCCCAGGAAGCCAGGACGGGCATACACATGGGTGGCTTCTCCAGTAGCGACTCACCTCAAACCCTGGGGCACCCCAGAGCAGGGACCCCCACACATGAGAAACAACCCATGTCCCCTCAAAGTCCCCACTCACAGTAGGCACTGGCACTGCTGGGCTGGATCGTCACCATGATGGAGGTTTCCTTGGTTGTGGCCCCACTGGTCACTCGACACACATACTCGCCTGAGTCAGCTGCTGTGACCTGCAGCAGCCGCAGCCGGGAGCCAGACACCTACAGCGAGGGGACACAGGGGATATTTGGGTTTCAGTGGGGCTGCTGGGGACTGCATGGGGCCGTGTGGCCTTGCACAAGCCAAGTGGGTCTCCACAGGGTCATCTGAGCTTACATAGGCCACCAGGGCTCGTATGGGACCACCAATGCTTGCAGGGCCATTTGGGCATGCATGCGTGACCTGGCACTGCAGGGGGTCATCAGACCCTACATGAGGCTTACATGAGGCCACCTTACCTGGTGTGGCCTACCTGGGCTTGAATGAGGCTACAAGGGCTGGCAATGGGGCCATCTGGGCTTGCATGGCACTGGGCACTGTGGGTCAACACCAACCAGAAACAACCTCCCTGACATAACCAACCTGGTGCTTGACTGGGAGAGAACTTCCCCGCTTGTACCAGGTGACTGTGGCCTGTGTGGGGCTGGCAATTACACAGTTGAGCTCCAGGGTCTGGCCCTCGGCCACAGTGGAGGATGGGGAATCGATGCGCAGGGGGCTCATGTTGCCTGGGGCTGGAGATCAAGAAAAGGTGATAGTTATAACCACAGCAGTGGCCTTTCCTCACAGACATGCCAGTCCACAGTCGCCCCCAGTCCACACTCACAGTAGGCACTGGCACTACTGGGCTCAATTGTCACCATGACAGCAGTTTCTTTGGTGGTGGTCCCACTGGTCACTCGGCACACGTACTCGCCAGAGTCAGCTGCTGTCACCTGCAGCAGCCTCAGCCGCGAACCAGACACCTGCAGGGAGGGGATACAGTGGTCACTAGGGCCATCTGGACTTGTATGGAGACCTTACACAAGCACTGTCTGGGCTTGCATGGGCCACATGAGCTTGTGTGGGGCTGCCTGACCTTGCACAGGGCTGCCTAAGCTTGCATGAGCCATCTGAGTTTGCATGGGGTCACCAGGGCTTGCAGGGGCTCACCTAAGGTTACACAGGGCTGTGAATCATCCTCCTTCAGTGTCCCCTACCTGATGCTTGGCAGGGATGGTCCCCCCACGCTTGTACCAGGTGACAGTGGTCTGTCCCTGCCCTGCCACCACACAGTTGAGGTCCAGGCTCTGCCCCTCAGCCACAGTAGATGAAGATGCCTCAATCCGGACAGGGACACTTGAAGCCACTGGCTCTGGAGGGAAGAAGATGGAGTTGCGACCACCCACCAGGGACCAGCACATCCTCCCTGGGGCCACCAAGCTCAATCTCACCATAGGAAGAACTAGATCCAGGCACAACTGTGACAACGACAGACGCCTCCCGGACAGTGGTCCCCAGGCTCGCCTGGCACACATACTCCCCTGAGTCAGCTGTCGTGACATGGGGCACACGGAGTCGGGACCCTGAAATCTGGGATTGGGGACAGGCACCGGTGTCACAGAGCAGCAGATGGGGCAGTACTTCAGGTGTTCCCTGTGCTGCCCATGTCCTACCTGATGGCCAGTGGGCAGGGAGCCACCACGCTTGTACCACTTCACAGTGGCAGAGCCAGATCCTGCCACCAGGCAGTCGAGGTCCAGGGTCTGCCCCTCAGTGACAGATGGGGAAGAGGACTCGATGCGGACAGGCAATGACACCCCTGCAGGGAGGAAAAGGGGAGAGAGACACAGATGAGTTGTGGCTCCACCAAAACTGTCCCTAGATGCATCCACCGTCCCCCACCTGCCTCACCTGGCACCACCACCACCTGGATGGCGGCACGGGCTACACCAGCGGTGCTGGTGCCCACACAGAGGTAGATGCCGCTGTCAGCCACTGTCACAGCAGGGATGACCAGTGTGGCAATGTCGGCGTGTTCAGTGTGGGACTGCAGCAGAAGGACAGGCATGAAGAGCACCCGCAGTGCTCCCAAGCCCCTCTCTGCAGCACCCAAGGGTCTCAGCACTTGGCTCACCTGTGGTGGCAGTGTGCCCCCCTGCTTCTCCCAGGTGATGGTGGCAGCAGGAGACCCTGAGACACGGCAGTAGAGCCGCACTGTGGAGCCTTCCTGCACCTCCGTCCGCTCTGGACTCACCTGCACATGGGGCCCACCTGGCGCTGCAGGAAGAGCCAAGACAGGGTGGCACCAGGGCACGGGGGTGATGTGGATCATGAAGGACAATGGGGATGATGGGGACAATGGGATTAGAAGAATGATGAAGGATAAAAAGGAATGATGAAGGTGGCAGGAATAAGTGCAACGGGGATGAGAGGAACAATAAAGGTGATCAGAAAGATGCAGTGATAAGGGATGATCACAGTACAGGCTGGAAATGAGGCTTAAAGATCATTCAATCCAACCTACAACCAACCAAGTAACTCTAAACATCTGACATCTAGATCATGCCACTCAGCACTTCATCTAGCCTAACCTTAAACACCTCCAGAGATGGTGACCCAACCACCTCCGTGATGATGGAGTAATGGGGATGAAGATGGACAAAGGGGGACAACAGGGATGCAGTGGTGACAATGGGACGATGCTCACCTTGCACATGGAGGAAGGCTCGTGCTGTGTGCTGTCCAGCACTGCTGCGTGCCCGGCACGTGTAGTGCCCCTCATCGGAGGGCTCAACAGCACTGAAGCGCAGTGTCCCACCCTGGACCACTGCCTGCGGCGGCAACACACCTGCAGGGAACCAGCTCAGTGTCACTCACCAATTGCTATGTCCCCAAGTCCAGTGCTGATGTCTTCACCCCATCCCCAGCAGTCACCTACCGAGCCACTCGAGGATGGGCGGGGGGTTGCCAGTGACCACACAGCGGAACTCAGCCGGCTGCCCTGGTGCCACACTCAGCTGCTCCGGCTCCACGGTGGCAGTGGGGGTGGCAGCAGTGCCAGCTGTGGTGAGACCCAGGATGAGGGGGCTCAGGGCTCACTGGGAACTCCCACCAGGCGGTGGGGATGGTGGGAAGCAGGGGAGGTTGGTGTGGCGTGGCTGGTGCAGTGGGGTGCACAGTAGAGCCCTGGCATGCAGCAGGTGGGCGGGAGTGCGTGGTGTCCCCCAGAGCTCTCCCTGCAGTGACTCACCTGGTCTGTGCCCCTCCATGAACTCCACGGGGCCATAAAACATCTGAGTCTTTGAGGGGGCTGAAAGAGATGGAGAGTCCCAGGGGAGTGTGTTCATCATCTCAGCACTTGGACACCAAGTGTGCCCATCACCTCAGTGCCTGGGCTCCAAACAGACCCGTCGCCCAACCATATGGGCACTGAGAGACCATTGCCCTGGCATCTGAGTAGCAAATACATCCACCACCCTGATGTCTGGCAGTGAAGTGTGCCCATCAGCACAGGATCTAGGTGGTGAGTGTGCCCATCTCCTCAGCGTCATCACTATGTCTGTTTAACTTGGCTACAGGAGACTGAGCGAGACCATCACCCCAGTGTCAGCACTGAATGTGCCCATCACCCTGGCATCTGGGCACAGAACATTCTGGTTTCTGGGTTCCAAGTGCACCCATCACTCACATCTAGGCATCAAGTACACCCACCACTCCAGCACCTGAGCAATGGAAGTGCCCACCACACCAGTCTGCCGATCATTCTAGGATCTGAGTGCCAGGTGCACCCATTATCCTGGCATCTGGGTGTTGAATGCGCCCATCACCCTAGCACCTGAGTGCCAAGCACATTTGTCAGCCCAAGTATCTGGGTACCAAGTGTGCCTACTGCCCCAGAATCTGGGTTCCAAGTAACTACGTCACCCCAGTATTTGGGCACTGATTGTGCCCATCACATCAGCTTCCAAGCACCAAGTGCACCCTTCACCCCAGTATCTGAGTGCTGACCACGTCCACCACATGGACCCATCGCCCTGGTGTCTGGGCACTGATTGTGCCATTCATACTGTCACTGAGACTCACCCTGGACATAGAGCGTGGCGGTGCCCTCGTCCATGTCGAGCATGTTGGAGCCTGTGCAGACGTAGATGCCAGCGTCCTCGGGGCGCACACTGCGCAGCGTCAGGATGCCATTAAAGTCGACAGCACCCGGCGGCAGTGTCCCATGATTCTGTCGTGTCCACACCAGGGTGTAGGCAGGCGACTGGTGGTGAGAGGGATGGGGCTGAGGCCATAGGGATGGGCACGTGGCACAGCAAGCAGCATCCGTGGGGGAGAGGTGGGCACTCAGGGGTGGGCACCCAAGAGTGCTTGGGCAACTCATATGGCTGGATGGTCAGCCAGGGGCATCCCCGTGTTCTGTGGAAGTAGATGGATGTGCAGGAGTGTCGGTGTGTCTCACAGAGGCACGTGGGCATCTGAGGGTGTTTAGCAGGCCCATGTGGGCACCCAGGGTTTGTCTCTCTGTCCTGCATGCTTCCATGGGCACCCATGCACCCTGGCTGTCCCTACTGCATTGGGGCACCAGGTGAGTACCCAGGAGTGCCCACATGCCTTATGGGGCTGGGGGACACCCAGGGGTGCTTCCACAGCCTATTCTGCACAGCTAGATGGGCATTCAGGGATGTGTCCATGCCTTGCATATCCCTATGGGCACCCAAGGGTGGCTGCATGGTCTCTGCGACACCATGCCCCCCAGCTCACCTTGCTCTTAGCAGTGCAGACGAAGGTGACATCAGCTCCTGGCTTCACCCGCTGCACCCGCTTCTCCTCCACAGTGACGGTGATGGGTTTGTCAGGGATTTCTGCATCAAGATGGGAGAGATGAGCCCTGCTCCTCCTGCTGGTGTGTCCTCCTACCCAGGTGACAGTGACCTACCAGTGACAACAACCTCCGCGCGGCTGGCATTGCTGTGCCGCAGGTTTCGGCAGGAGCAGACATAGACACCAGCTTCAGAGGGCTGGATGCTGGTGAAGTGCAGCTCCTCACCTGGGTGAGTAACAGGCAGGTGACAGCTCATGACCCTGCCACCTCAGGCACACTCTAGTTCCCACCCCAAGCCACCCCATACCTTGTCGTCGACTCTGGGCACCTTCAGGGAGGGGCCGCCCATCTTCTCGCGCCCAGTGGTAGTAGAAGGGAGGGTCACCGGTGGCCTGGCACCGCAGAGTGACAGTGCTGCCCTGGGGCACTGCAGTGCGTGGTGGGTGGACATGGACAGCCAGTGGAACCCGGGGACCCACCGGGACACACACCTGGCCCCGTGCAGTTGGGTCACCCACATAGCCAGGGGCGCAGCTGTGGTGGAAATGGAGAGTGGTTCACTGGGGTGAGTATAGTGGGGTGGGTATATTGGGACAAGATGGTTGGAGTGCAGACAGTGAGGCAGGTTCGTTGGGGTGCACATACAAGGGTGAGCCGTTAGGATGTCTATGCTGGGATGAGCTCATAGGAGTAAGCATAGTGGGGTGCGTATATCAGGGTAAACCTGTTGCGGTGAATACACAGGGATGGGTAAATTGGAGTGACTCTATTGCGTGGATATGCTGGGGAGAGCACAGCAGAGTGAGCCTATCAAGGTGGGGATATCGGAGTGAGAACAGGAGAACATCGTGGTGAATATTGAGGTAAGCCTGTCCGGGTGACTATATTAGGGTGAGAGCGTGCAATTACACCGACCAGGGTGGTTCTATGGAACACATCAGGGTGGGCGTTTCTGGGTGGGTATATTCGACCTCCCCTACTGGAGGGAACATACTGGCGTGAAGACTTGGAGTTACAACACCCATCAGGGTGGTTATATTGGGGTGATCAGATCAGGGTGGATGTATGGGGGTGAATACGTGAGGATGGGCATTATCAGAGTGAGTACATCAGCATGGTTATATGAGGGGGATATTTTTATAGTGAGCGTTTCAAGGTGAGCCCGTTGGGTGGATTTTGGGGCACCGGCTACACTCACCGCTCACAATACTGCCCAGTATAACCTGGCTCACAGGCAGTGCAGCGGTATCCACCTCCTCCCAGACTCTCGCAGGTCCTGGAGAACCTGGGAAGACAGGGCAGGGTGGGGGCACATCCCCTCTCTGGCACCATCTCCCTGTACCCACCTATGGGCACTCACTGATTTTCGGGGTACGGGAGGGGACAGGCGCAGGGCTGGCAATCCTCAGGGGTCCCAGCAGTGGCATCTCCATAGAAACCAGAGGCACATTGGTCACAGAAATCCCCCGCTGTGTTGTGCAAACACCCCTGGTGTGGGACACACACAAACCACAAACGAGGATGTCACAACTGGCCTGAGACCCTAACCCTCCCAAAAATTCCTTCACATCAATCCTTACGGAACAGACGCCGCTCTCAGGGTGGCAGCTCTCAGAGTGGCCGTTGCACTCACAGAGCTCGCAGTGCCCCAGGTACAGTCCCCCCCCGGTGCGAGTGTAACCAGGGGCACAATCCTGCCAGGGTACAGTGGAACAAAAAAGAGAGAGGTTCAGTCATGTGACCCCCCTCCAAATACCCCTGAGAAGGGGTAAGGAGATGCTGGACAAGCTCGGAGAAGCTCACCTGGCAGGAGAGTCCATGATAGCCAGGGGGACAGCGGCATTCCTCCACCTCAGGGGCCGGGGGAAGGCCGGGCTGGGGAGGCACAACCGTGTCCATGGCCACATCGGCGATGCTGGCCGCTGCTGTGCTGGTAGAGTATGTGGCTCGGATGAGGACCTCGTCCAGGTCAGCCAAAGCCATCAGGAGATGCTCCCGTGTTGCTGGTTGCCCATCTGGCCTCTGCCAGTATTGCTGCGAGCAGCAAGGGGTGTCAAAGTCAGGGGGACGCAACAGTTCATGGGACAAAGGGGACAAAAGCCACCCACCCAATCCTACCTCCCGAAAAATTATCTCGAAGGTGTGTGGGGTGCGTGGGGGCAGGTCTGGCTGGTAGGCCACCAGTGTGATGTCGTTGCCCTGTGGATATGGGGGCAGCAGGGGTGTCACAGGATGCTGGTGTCACTCTCTGTGCCCCCCCACCCCAGGCCAGGCACCCCCATACCGTGATCTGGATGTCAGCATCAGTCAGGGGGGCTCCCTGCCCCCCTGGGGTGTGAGTCAGGGTGTAGCGGAGGCGCCCACCATAGGAGCCCACCTGCACCAAGAGATGTGGGGACAGGAGATGAGTAGGAATGGGGATGGGATGTGAAAGAGGAAAAGTCAGAAAGGGTTTGGGATGAGAAAGGGAAGCCAATAGGGATGGGGCAAGAGAAGAGGATGAGTGGTGAAGGGGACAGAGATGGGCAAGGTGATGGGATGAGGTAGAGATGAGAAAGGGAAGAGGGAAGGAAAAGGGGAAGGGGGCTGGGAGAAGAGGGGAAGGGAAAAAAGAAAGGACAGTGGGAAGGGGGAAGTGTAAGGGAAGGGGAAATGGAAACAGAAAAGGGAAGGGTTGGGAAAGCAATGGGAGAAGGAAAAATGAAAAGGGAGGAGATAAGGATGGCTATGCCCACCTCCCCCTCACACAGAGCCATGGATTAAGTGGGAGCAGCTACTGCCAGGCTCCCACAGGCACCCTTCGGCATGGGGGTGATCCTGTTACCTTGTCACCCTGGTAGGGGGATGGCAGCTGCCAGTAGTAGGAGTCAGGGGGCAGCTCCCCAAAACGGTGATAGGTCAGGCAGGGGTGAGGGGTGCCCGGCTCTACTATGAAGCCAGTGCCCACCCGGGTGCTGCGCTGCCGGTTCACCAAGGCAAATCCTTGGGGATTCCCAGGAGCAAAGGGTGTCTGGACCTATGGGACAGGGAGACGGGGAAGGGGTGAGCAAAGTCAGGGACACCCTGGAGGACATGGACCAGGGACAGGGTCACTCACAGTGCTGCGGGCATAGGTGGTGCTGGCACAGTGCTGGATGATGCCCATGCAGAAGCAGGGCAGGCAGCCGGATGGCTCACTGGCACTCAGGTGGAAATGGTGGGGACGGCACGTGGCACAGTGGAGACCCTCCACATTGGCCTGGCAGGGACACAGAGCATGACATGGTCCTGTCAAACCCCAACCCAGAGCTTAAGAACATGCAGAGGGGAAGTGGGGGACAGGGCTTACCTTGCAGTGGCACTGCCCACTGGCATCACAGCCCTCACTGGTGCTGCCACGTGGGTCACACTGGCACTGCCCACCAGTGACACCTTGCTCTGGGTGGAGGGAACACAGCAGTTAGGCACGACCTCCCCTCAATGCCACTGCATTTGACACCATCTCGTCCCTCCCATTGACACTCACCTCGGCATGGTTCTCCCCGCAGAGGGTCACCAACGTAGCCAGGCAAGCAGCTGGGGAGGGGGTACATGAGAAGTCAACGGAGAGGAGGTTATATCCCAGAAACACCCCCCACCCTTCACCCCAGCCTCCCCTGGCACCTCTCACAGAGGCGCCCGCTGTGTCCTGGGGCACAGGCAGTGCACGTGGGCTGCCTATCTGTATCCTCAAAGCAGGTCCTGGTCACCCTAAGGAGAGGTTCAAGAGGATGAGTCAGCCCCCAGCCAGCAACCCAGGGAAGTAGTGGATTGGGAGATAGCACGTACTGGGTGTCACCATGGGGTGTGTAGCAGGGACAGGGCTGGCAATCGCCAGGGGTGCCCTGTGTGGCATCACCATAGTAGCCAGGTTGGCACTTGTCACATTGGGGACCTTCTGTGTGATGCTGGCAGCCCTACCAAAGGAGAAGAGTGATGGCATCGATGGCATCACTGTGGGGATCGACAGGGTGTCCCTTCACTGCCCCCAGCTCACCTGGCAGACACCAGTCTCCGGGTGGCATTCACTGGTGTGGCCATGGCACTGGCATGGCTCACAGGTGCCCAGGTAGAGCCCGCTGGTGCTGCGGGTATAGCCGGTGTCACAGTCCTACAGAGGGAGCATGGGGATGAGTGGCATGAGCCACTTGTTGGACTGTTGGTGTCCCCAAGGCCAGGGTGAAGGGGCACCAAGAGTCTCACCTGGCAGGAGGCCCCACGGTACCCAGCTGGGCAAGTGCAATCCTCCACCTCCAGTGCTGGTGGGCGGCCAGTGGCATGCGGTACTGCTACATCCAGGCTGACGTCGGCCAGTCTATATGGCAAGACGGGACATCCTCAGTATCCTACCCTCATGCAACTTCCCGTCCCCAGTGCCCTGCCCTCCTGCAGCCCTCTGTCCCCTGCGCCCCTTTCCTTGTCCCTGGTACCTGCTCTCCCGCGGCTGATCCGAGTAAGACGCCCGTATCATGAAGAGATCGACATCGGCCAAAGCCATTAGGAGATGCTCGCGGGTGGCATCACGTCCGTCCGTCCTGCGCCAGGCATGCTGCAGGCACATCCAGGGAGGTGACCGCTGTGTCTTGACCCCAGGATGGGGTCAGGGAGGGACGCTTCATGGTCCTCACCTCACGGAAGGGCACAGTGATAGTGGTGGGGACACCGGAGCGGGGACTGGCATCAGAGAAGTGCTCAAGAAGGATGCCATTGCCCTGCAGTAGGACATCGGGCTGGCGTGGCAGAGGGTGGGCACCTGCTGGTGCCTGGTGCGTCACCGTGTAGCGCAGCTCGCCACCATACGATGTCACCTGCAGGACCAGAGGTAAGGAGGTTCAGCCAGGTTCGGGGAAGTCCACATTGTCCCCTCACCCAACACTGGCACCTTGTCTCCGGTGAAGGATGCGGGCAGCACCCAGTAATAGACATCATGGGGCAACGTCTGGAAGGCAGCAAAGAGCAGCTCACGCGGAGAGGAGAAGCGGGCACCATCACCCACCATCTGTGTGCCAGCCAGGTTGGCCAGGCTGAGCACTGGTGTGTCTTCAGATGTGAGAAGGACCTGGGAGAGCAAGAAGGGGCTTGGTGGTGGGTATGGCCTGGCACAGCACAACACAGCAGCACATGGCATGGCACAGCACGGCATGACATGGCACAGAAAGACATGGCACAGGGCAATACAGCACTATGTGGCACAGCATGACAAGACATGGTATGTAATGACATGGCATGACACAGAGTATGGCACTAAATGGTCCCACCATAGCAGAATGTGGCATATAATGGCACAGCATGGCATGGCACAGTAAGACTTGGCATATAATGATATGGCATGGCACAGCATGGCATCACATTGTATACAGTGGTCTGTGGTGATTACCTGGTGTCGGCTCCATGCAGAGCTGGCACAGTGCCGTGAGACACCCATGCAGAAGCAAGGCAGGCAGCCATCGGGGTTGGCCGCACTCAGATGGAAGGTGCCAGCGGCGCAGGCATCGCACAGTCGACCCCGCACGTTGGGCTGCGCTGGGCACAGGGGATGGCATTGGGGGGAGGAGCCAACTGCTGAATGCTGGGGGACTGGGAAACGAGTGCTGGGGTCGGGGGGGACTGGGCAGTTTGGCTGGGTGCCGTAACGTGGTGTGACTGGGTGTCGGGGGGAATTGGACTGGGACCCATGGAGGGTTGGACTGGATGCCACAATGAGTGTCAGACTGGGTTCCGTAGGGGATCGGACTGGGGGTCACAGGGCAGAGGTAGGACCAAGTACACCAGGAACTGGACTCTGTCTTAAGGGGTCAGACTGGTTGCTAGGGGTGTTGGCAGGAGCTAGAATAGGTGCTGTGGAAGGGTCACACCCCAAGGATCAGACTGGGTGTTAAGGGGAGCTGTGGAAGTGGTCAGACTGGGTACTTCAAGAACCAGACAGGGCACTGGAGATAGCTGAGTTGGGTGCTATGGGGTGTGAACAGGTCAAGTATCCCAGGGACTGGACTGGGTGCTATGGGAGGTTGGACTGGGCTGTGGGCGGGGCCAGACTGGGTGCTACTGGAGATCAGACTGGGTGTCCTAGCAATCCCTTGTGGGTGGCTTGTGGATCGGACTGGATGCTGGGACAGATGGGAGACCCCAAGACCCCTGCCACGCCCCACTCCAGTGCTCTGCTCGCACCTTGCAATGGCAGGTGCCACCGGCTTCATCCTTGCCACCACGGGCGTCACACTTGATGAGCTCCTGACCTGTGGACAATGAGGGTAAGGATGGGGGGCACCCATGGATGGGGTAGCTTGCACTTCACAGCCAGCACCCACCACTCACCAATTGGGGTGCATTTGCCACCTGGCTGAATGGGGTCTCCCTCGTAGCCTGGGGCACACCTATGGGGATGGGTACATGATGGGTGAGGGGCAAGGATAGCTGAGTGGGTGTCACAGGGACTGCTCACCCTCCCACCCACCTCTCACAGCGGCGGCCAGCATAGCCGGGTGCACAGGCATCACAGGTGGCCTGGCCATCCGTGTCCAAGAAACAAGACTCTGAAAACCTGTGGGGGATAATGACAGTGACACAGCAGTGTTTTGGGGTGGGAAGGTGTCCCCTGCTGTCGGCACCTACCTGCGAGATGGCTCAATGTAGGGACAGGGACAAGGGTGGCAGGCAGTGGCCGTGCCCTTGGTGGCATCACCAAAGAAGCCAGGTTTGCACTTCTCACACTGGGGACCCTCTGTGTTGTGCTGGCAGTTCTGGGAGGGGATGGGGGACATATGGCATCACGGGGTGATGGCACTGCACCCATTCTCCATATTACCCTCCTCATCACTCTCCTTACCAGACAGTGCCCAAAAACAGGGTCACAGATGCTGGAGTGGCCATGGCAGCCACAACCGGAGCAGGTCCCCAGGTAGGGTCCCCTTGTCACCCGCTCAAAACGGGTGGCACAGCGCTGGCAGGACAGCCCTGTGTAGCCCACGGGGCACCTGTGGACACAGCAGTGTGACAGTGGCATCCTGGCAGAGGTGATACTGAGTCTGCCTACCCCCTCACTACTAGCAGTCACCTGCACTCCTCAACGTCCCCAGCTGGCCCCAGGCTGGTGTCACTAGCACTGGTGATGTCCATTACCACATTGCTGAGGCCCACACTGGCCATGCGCCCATCATAGACTGCCCGGATGAAGATGCCCTCCAGTTCCTGCAAAACCAGCAGCAGCAGCTCTCGGCTCACCAGGGCACCTTCCTCATCCTCCCAGTGGTCCTGCCAATATGGTGACAATGGGGTTACCCCAGCGTGACGCCAATGCAACAGGTGGCCTGAACACACCTGCCACCACTGGCATCACCTGCCAATTGCCAGCACCACTCACTCATCAGCAGCATCACCCACCTGCCTTGTCCACCATCACTGGCATCACCATGCCACCACCACAATCATTACCAACCTTTCTATCATCATCATCACTGCCATCACCCGCCCACCACCACCAACACCATCAATCACTAGTAGTACCACCTCACTAATGCCAACACTATTGCCACCACCCACACACTACAGCCACCCCCTACCTGGCTCCTGCTTACCTCAGTGAAGGTAATGTTCCGCTGATTGAGGACATCGGGCTGGGTTGCCCCAGCCCGTGCCCGCAGCTGTCGCCCATGGCCTCGCAGCAGCACATCAGGGTGAGTGGTAGGTTCAGGGGGGCCCCGCCCCAGCCGGTACCGCACCCCATAACTCAGCGTTCCACCATAGGCATCCACCTGGGAGCATCAGTGGCAGTCAGTGGCTGTGCCAACAGCATCCCCAGCCCTGTCCCCAACCCCGGCATCACCTTGTCCCCAAGGAAAATGTCTGGCAGTGCCCAGAATGCATCAAGCGCCAAGAAGCGTCGGGACAGGTCCAGGAGCTGGAATTCCTCAGCACCCACATCCACATGGAGCTGGGTGGCAGAAAGCACCGGCGAGGACGGCGCCACTGGCAGCGTGACGTTGACACCTGCAAGAAGATGTTCAGCCCCTGGGATGTCCTTTGTAGCCCCAGTCCCTTGTCACCATCACTCACCCTTGAAGTCTTTGGGGAGGTCAAAGCGCAGGTGCAGGTGCTGGCGCTGACGGGAGGTAGCCCGGCAAGTGGTGGTGATGCCAAAGCAAAAGCAGGGCAGGCAGCGGGATGTCCCCGTCACCTGGAAGTGGCCCTCAGGGCAGGGCCCTGCACCAGAGGGGATAATGGTTAAGGCTGTGGTGGGAGCAGGGGCGGGACGGGCTGGGGTTGGGACAGGGTGGGCGTGGAGATGCTCACCAGGACGTGTGACAGTGAGGATACTATCGGGGATGCCAAAGACCATGCCCAGGGTGTTGATGGCCTCGCAGGTGTAGGCACCTTGGTCGGCCTCTCGCACATCGCGGATGGTCAGAGTGCCCTGCCCAGCCTCGCTCACGATCGACACTCTGCGTGGCACACATGGCACCGCGGCACACATGGCACCCCTTGGGCGGTCCGGTACCNCCCTCTCCCAACCTGTGGCTGCTGGGCGTGTGGCCCCAGTTGAGGCGCCAAGTGATGATGGGAGTGGGCACCCCTGTGGCCACGCAGGTGAAGGTCACAGTCTGGCCTGGCACTGCCCGCACCGACTCCTGGGGCAGTGTCACCACCTGCGGGGGTACTGTCCATCCCACCCCAGTGCCCAGCGGTCACCATCATTGCCACCAGCACTGGCATTGCCCTATCACCTCCCCATGACCGCTTCTGATCCCATCACTACCCACTCACCACCCGGTCACCCACCTGGCATTGCCCCATTAACCTCATCACTGTCATCACCCCATCACCTCCCCAGTGCCTCCCTGGCTCCATCACCACCCCACCAGTGCCCACTCACCACCCTATCACCACCATCCCATGGATCCCCAGTGCAGCATTGGCACTGTTGGCACTGTGTCTCCAGCCTGCCCTGGGGACAGGATCACCAGCGTGGCACCCAGCACAGTTTGATGGCACAGTACTTCCTGAAGACAGGGTCACCAGCAAGGAGCCCCCTGTCTGGCTTGGGAACAGGGCTACTCATGTGGCACCCTGCACTGAGCCATGGCACTGGGTCCCCAGCATGGCACCACTTAAGGCTCCACCCTTGATGCCAGCAGAGCACCATGACAGTCTCCAGCCTGGCAAAGATTGGGTGCAGGGTCCCTGGGCAATGTCCCCAGCACAGTGCCATGGACAGTCTCTCCAGCCCAGTGCCATGGCACCACAATCAGACCACAGTTCAGGCAGAGCATACCTGGCACTCAGCCACACGAACAAGTTCCCCAGCCTCACACCAGGCCCCAAGTCCCCACAGCCCAGCAGGAACACCACTCATGTAGCCCCTTCCCAGTGTCACTCACCACAGCCAACCTCGTCAGAGCGGTCAGGACAGTCAGGCTCACGGTCGCACTGGTAGCTGGCACGGATGCACGTCCCGCTGGCCACACACCGGAACTCTGCTGGCCCACATGCTGCACCAGGTGCCTTGGTGGCTGCAGAGGTGGCACCGTGTCAAATGACTGTGTCACTGCATGCCCCCAGTCTGCCTGTGGCATCCCCAGCCCAGCCACAACTCACGACAGTCGCTCTCATCGGAACCGTCACCACAGTCATTCTCGCCATCGCATCGCCAGAGCTTGAGGGCACAGTGCCCATTGCGGCACTTGAACTCATTGGGTTCACAGGGCGACGGGGTGCCTGGGTGATGAGGGTTGGGGGGGTCAGCATCCACTATATGCCCCCTTCAACTGCATTGTGTTGCCCCAGAACTCACCACAGGAATCCTCATCACTGCCATCGGCACAGTCAGGCTCGCCATCACAGATATAGTCACGGGGGATGCAGTGACCGTCAGCACAGGGGGCTTCACCCACCAGGCACCTCCCTGCCTGTGGCTTGGGCAGGTGCGGGGTGAGGGGGCGATGTGGCGGCACGCGGGTGGTAGCAGCAGCTGCGACTGTGCTCAGCGGGCGGGTGGTGACGGGACGGGCGGTGACGGGACGGGTGGTGGTGGGAGGCATCCGTGTTGTGGGGTCTGCAGGAACAGAGTGTTATTGGAGCGCAATGGGGTTCTGCAGTGGCTTATGGAGGAGTTACAGGGAGGAAATTGGAGTGGAGTACTGGAGGTAAATGGGAGAATGGGGAGGGTTATAGGAGCTTACAGAGGCAAACTGAGGTGCAGTGGGTTAAAATTGGGGTGTGGGTGCAGTTAAAGGAGGTCATGGGGAGAAATGGCAATGAGGGGGGTTAGCTGCAGGTACAGTGCAGAGTTAATGGGGTTATCAGGGAAAATTAGGGGTCAGGAGGTTTACGGGGGAAATGAAGGTTGGGAGGCTGGGGGAATTACGGGAAGGAATGAAGTGCAGAGGGTGTCGTGGGGGCATTGAGGGAAAACTCGGGCTCACAGGGTTTTATGTTTTATGGGGTTATACAGGAGGACAGCTGGGGTGCAGGGAGTCAGAGAAGGCGTTCTCACCACAGCCTTCCTCATCAGAGCCATCGTGGCAATCCGGCCGGCGGTCACAGCGGTACTCGCCAGGCACACATTCACCACTGCGGCACGTGAACTCCCCGGAGGTGCAGGCGCGTGGGTGGGGGGTCACTGATTGGTGAGGGGAATCATAATCAGGGTGATCCCTCCCCAATACCCACCTCCCATTTGGAGGTTGGGGGTAGGGGTCACGACATGTCAATTAATGGAACTGGGTAACATGATGGGCTATCTCAGATGCTCTGAGGCCCCCTGCCACCCCACAGCCCCCACCAGACATCCCCCAAGATCCCCCTCCAGACTTTCCCAGTGCTTACCAGTCCCCAGGCGGCGGAACTGGAAGCCATGGGGAGAGGTGAGGTAGGAAGCGATAGAGCCAGCAGCCAGTAGGTCCCTCAGGACCTCCCTGA
This sequence comes from Upupa epops, assembly GCA_013397515.1. NCBI lineage: Eukaryota > Metazoa > Chordata > Aves > Bucerotiformes > Upupidae > Upupa > Upupa epops. Next base: position 159,376 of record VZRI01006158.1, read on the forward strand.
GCTGCCCCTCATCCCCATTCCCTTCTGAGCCCACGTCGAGCTCCACAAAGACATCGCCATCCAACTCCCTGAAAAGGGGCAGGTCAGCACCCCAAAATCCTTCTGCTACACCCTCCGAATTTCCCTTGAACCCCCAAACATCCACATCACCCTGAACCTCTCCATCCCATCAACCCTAACCCCTCCATATACCTCCCAAACCTCCCCACTCTCCCACTAATTCTATCACACCACTTC
>VZRI01006158.1:209757-232563 GCA_013397515.1 Upupa epops
CCTTTTCCCCCCCTCATTTATTTTCCCTTTTTTTTCTCCCCGGGCTCCCACCCCTTGTTCCCACCGAACCCCCGAAAACCCCCCATGTAGTGCAGAGCTCCCGCACCCCGATGCTCCTCGTGGCTGCCAGCCCCGCGCCACGATGCCGCGGGATGCGGTTCCGCTCGCTGCGGGGAACCGGGCGGGAAAAGCTTTCAAGGCCCCCGCGCATTGTTCCGCGCAGCGGGGCGGCCATTCAGACGCGCAACACGCGCCGGGCTGGGCTTCCAGCAGGAAACTTACCGCCGAAGGGACAAAACAGCCGCCTTCGGCCCCCGCCCCCCAATAATCGCACAAATTAATAATAATAATAAAAGCAGCGATTCCTGTGCTGCCCCCGCGCGAGCTCGGAACGGCCGCGCCGGCCGGGGCTTGCGGACAGGGCCCGCGGAACAAAGCGCGGGCGCGGCGCGTCCCCTCGAACAATGGGGCCGGATACTGTGTGATGGGAGCGGAGCCCGGCCCGGAGCTGAGGCGCTTCCGCCGGCCTCTCGACGGTCCAGAAAAGGCAAAAACGTGGGGTTGGGCTGTTTTCTTTTTTAAATAAAGGCTGTTTGGGGAAAAAATGGATTTGAAAAGGTGAAAAAACTGGGGTTGGGGGAAAGAAAGGGGTTTGGGGGAAAATGGGTTTGGGGGGAATGGGTTTGGGAAAAACANTTTTGGAAAATACATGGGGGTTTAGTGGTAGAAACCACCCTCTTATAGGGAGTTACAAGGCATTTTGAGAAAAAGGGGCTTGGGGGGGGGGAGGCAAAAAGGACTTTTTTTAAAAGGGTTTTTTAATTAAATAAAAGCCTTCTGGAGAAAGATTTTTTTTTTGGTGTAAGAAAGGACTTTTTAAGGGAAGAATAAAGTATTTCTACAGAAAACAATCTTCTTGTAGAAAACGGTTTGGTGAAAAAAAAAGAGGATTGTTTTGTAAATAAAAGGCTTCTGTGAAAGGAGAAAACTTGTGGTGGGGAAAAGGGCTTCTGGGGAAAAGGGACTTTTGGGGGAAATCTAGGTGAGGTTGTGGAAAATAAAAGGAATCTTGGACAAAAAGGGCGTTTTTTTAAAAGAAAAAAAAAAGAATTTTGGGAAAACCATGGCTTTTTGGAGGAGGAAAACAAAGTCTTTTTGGAGAAACGAAAGAAAGGGTTTTTTGAAATAAAAAGAAAAAACTATGGGGTTTGGGATGCAGGGATCCCCCAAAGCATCACTGCCCACTCCCGGAGAGCCCCATCCATGGGCATCCCGGGGCAGGAAAGCGGGACAACGGGGCTGACCGAGGTTACATCAATATTTGGGGTTTCTTTCATTTCTTTGCGAAGGATTCAGGTATTTTTCCAGAGGAAATCGCAGGCTGACGTGATCCGTCTGTCCGTCCGCCGTACCTCCTCCCCCCGCTCTCCCCCAGCTCCCCGGCTCCTTCCGAGGGCTCCGCGTTGGACCTTTGTTTCCCAGGTTCCGGTCTTTCAGAGGCTGCTTTAGCTTTGGAGGTTTTGTGTTTGTTTGCAATATTCCCCATTTCAATCCTCCTAATTTTTGCCCCAAGTCCCTCTTTTTCTTCTCGCAGAGCAGGAGTTACAATTTCCATCCACTTGGTGTCAGCTCTGCCTCCTCTGTCTGTCTGTCCGTCTGTCTGTCCAGCCCAAACCCGGCAGCGCTGGCTTGTTTGAGGGCTCTCTCCACCTCCCTACAATTAAAGCCTTAATTAACCAACATCAATGATTGTTGATTGTCATAAGCAGCAGATAGGATCCATACGGGAGTGCCTCAGTCCCTCTTCTGGGGATGGAAATCCCAGGAATTCCCGAGTCTGAAGTCCCCTTTGGGCTGATTAAATCCTGCTGTTTCGTTCGGAAACAGCTAAAACTCTAGGACTAGGGGGGTCTTCCAGGACCGGGCTGTAAAGGCTGCAATCGGAACGATTTTCCCCAGGACCTCAAAGCAGGATGAGCTCGGGGTGGGGTGGTGGTGTATTTCAGCGTCGAGATGTTTAGCTCTGGGGAATTTGCTTGGCATTGGGATATTTAGCTCTGGGGTACTTAGCTCTGGGGATTTCACTTAGCATTGGGGCATTGAGCTCCAGGGTGTTTATTTATCCACTAGGTAATTAGTTATGGGGATTTATCTGCAGGGTATTTATTTATACCCGGGGCATTTACCCCATGGGTATTTATTCAGGATTGGGATACTTGCTCCCAGTGTTTACTGAGCATCTGAGTGTTTACTGTTAGTTTAGCGTTGAGATATTTTGCTCCAGGGTGCTTATTTACCTCGAGGATAATTAGTCGCAGGGTATTTATTTTTGGGGTGGGGTTGGGGGTGAGGCAGGGGAAGGATAGGGATTTTTTTGTTCCAGGGTATTTAGCACCAGGGAATTCATCCCTGGAGCATTTAGCAATGGGACAAAACTCGCTGGGGCAACACCAGAGCATCTAACATTAGGGTATAAAGCACTGTGCTGTGGGACAGTTACTTCTGGGCATTTAGGGCAGCTCTCAGGGTGCTGCATTGCCCTGGCGATGCCCCAGTGATGCCCCAGCAATGCTTGGTCACTGCCCAGTCTCTGGACCCGAGAGATTTTTACTTTTCCTACCCAAACCCTGTGAGAAAACCCAGTGCTGCAGCTGAGGCCAGGTTCTTCTCACCCTGTGAAACTGTGTGCCCAGTGCTCCCAATGCCCTCCAAGTGGGATTGCAGCAGGCACCAATTTACAAGGCAATAACTGCTCAGACCAGGGTTACCCCAGCACTGTCCCTCTTCCTCGTCCTCCTCTGCTCAAGCCCCGCTGGTCCAGCAGAGAGCAGTGGTAACACACCACCTCTCCACTGCCTTCTCTGTGCCCAGCTCCGATCTTCCAACAAGTTTGCATTTCCCTGGAAAGAGAAAAGTGGAATTTGCAAACAAAAGAAGGCTGGAGCTTAATTAACAAAACTGCGGGATTTTTCCCGCTTCTGGAGGTGGGAAGGGAGCAGACAGAGCTGGCCATGGGGATTTTACCAGCTGAATCAAGACTGGTGATGGCAAAGAAAATAAAAAAAGAGATTTGGAATAGCAATTTAAAAAAAAAAAAACCTTGTAAAAATAAACGATCAGCTTTTCTATTAAATTATTCCACCAGGCTGGTGCTGGGCACCCACTGCCTTTGATGCTGCCGATGCTGTCCCGTTCCCAACCCATGGGATGGGGTGAAGGGGACCCGGATGGTAATGGGCCCTGACAGCTTGGAAAAGCCAGACGGGCCCTTCGTTAATGAGCCCTAATGACGGCGAGGGGCCCGCCGAGGCTGCTGGCGGGTTCTGCTAAGCCAGTGGGGCTGGGAGTGCTGGGACAAGGCTCTGGAATCCAACCTGCAAAGAGTTTTCTCCTTGGGCTTTGGCACACCCCACAGTTCTCAAAGAGGAAGATGTCTAATTCAAGGGAATTTCACAGGGGATGAGGGTTGGGTGGCTGGGGCTGCTGCAGGAGAGGGTTTGGAGAGCTGGTGATCTGGCAGTGAGCATGTATCAGGCTTGCAGTTGGTTTGCAAGATGCTTAAAACACGTTTGCTATGAGTTTGTAATGGGTTTGCAATGGGCTTTCCAAAGTTTTCCATCAGTTCACAACGGGCTTCCAACAGGTTTGCTACGGACTTGCAATGAGTTTGCAATGAATTCGCAGTAAACTTGTAAGGAGTTTATAAGGGGCTTGCAAAAATCTTGTAAGGGGTTTGTAACGAGCTGGCATTGGGCTTGCAAAAGGCTTGCGAGGAGGTTGCAGTGGGCTTGACAGGGGCTTGCAATTCATTTCCAAAGGGTTTGCAATGGGTTCAGAAGCAATGAGTTTGCAGTGAGTTTGCAGGGGGTTCATGACAGGTTCACAAGGGGTTTGCAATGGACTTACAATGAATTTGCAATAGGTTTGCAAGGACAAGGGCCACACCACTCGCACACTGCAGGAAGCCAAATCCCAGATCCTGAGTTTTGTCCTTCATCCCCAAATGCTGCTGGTTCAGTTGATGTGAGGGTTTCCCAACCGCCTCCTGACTGACATTCCCAGAGTAACCAGGGCTGGTCTTGCTCTGGACCGTCTTGGGGGGGATTCAGTTCTCAACCTCCCAGGGCCCTTCCCTTGGCTTTCTGCAATTTAAGGCAAAGCAGCTGCCCAATGGGGCGATGAGAGAAGTGGCTGAAGCCAAGAGAGGGTGAAAAACCCCACCGTGCAGCCCAGAAGGACCCCGAAGGTGCGTCGGCTGTGTGGGGCAGTGGCTAGTGATGCACGGAAGGACAGATGGAGGAAGCCCTGGAGCCTCTGAGTAACTGGAACCAGAAGGGACAGCAGGCCAAGCTGGGGAATTCAGTCCAGGGAGTCTCGGATCTCCAGGGAGCCTTTGATCCCAGGGTCCCTCTTTCCCTCCCTAGTGGTTGTGAGAGGATTTTGAGGGGCTTGCAACAAGCTTGCAACAGGCTCTCAGTGGACTTGCAAAGACTTTGTGATGGCCTTACAACAGGTTTGCAGTGGGCATCTAATAGGTTTAGTGTGGGCTTGCAACGAGTTGCAAAGGGATTGTAGTAGTTTTACAACAAGCTTGTGGCAGGACATGCAAGGGCTTGCAATTGGTTTACAATGGGTTTACAAGGGGCTTGCAATGTGCTTGCAGTGTGTATTGCAATGAACTTGCAAGTGGCCTACAATTACTCCCAAAGGAGACTGCAAATCCAGGTTACGGTGGGAAACACCTGGATTTTCCCTGGAAAACCTCAGTGCAGGGTCTTGTTGCTGCCACTGAGCAAGATTAGTACTCAGTGAGTAGAAGCAAAGCTTCAGAACTGGGTTTGCAGATCCCCGAGATCTGCCGGCAAAGACCCTCAGGTCAGTCTCAGCTTCTCCTGTAGCATCACTTGAGGTTGGGAGTTTTTGGGAAAGGCCAGAAAATGAGGTAGCAGGTGTCCCCTCTGCTGGGGCCACCTCAGGCTCACTCCTCCCTGCTGCTAGGCATCACTGGGCTTCAGTTCCTCTGCTAACACTGAGTAGTGTTAGTAATTGACGCAGGAAGTATGTGCTTCGTTTTTCATTTAGAAAGACCCAAACACTCACAGATTGGGGGAATTCGTTGAATTTTTACCATGCTGGAAAAAAATTGTTGCTACTTTCGGCCTCTTTTATTGCAGATGTAGGAAACAAGCCCCACTGATTGCCAATGTGGCCTCACTCTGGGCATTTACTCCAGTGAAATCCCACCCCAGCCCTGGCTTCACGAACAAGCCACACCAATTGAGCAAATTAAAAGGGATTTGTGTGGGAGAGCTCTGAGTTAGCTTCCAGCTCTGCTGCATCCCCTCCTTGGGAGCAGCTCCGTTGCTGACCCAACATAAACCCAAGTGTTCTTGTTCCCCCCTGCTCTTCCCAGAGCTTTCCCTTGATAAAGGGGAAAAAAAATCCCTTTTTCCTTAAATAAGGATTTCCTGCCTTATTCACGGTCCTATTCTATGACTTTTCTACCTCTCGATTCAGTGTCGTCTTGGGTATCACCAACTGTCTGTGGTGCTAAACCTCTGTTCCCTATGGCTTTTCCCTAAATTGAGGACAAAATGCAGCAAGTAACTTATTTTATAATAAATTCTGCCTGCATCACTCTGTATCCTCGATTTCTGATGTTTTCCTCTGAATGTGGCTACTCTACCAGCAGGATTTTGCCTTCCTTTTCAGCGTTTCCCTATTTCTTGTAGGATTTGATGGCGTTTTGGTTGCTGTTCTGCGCTATGCAGACTGTTCAGTGCCCTGGACACAGGACACACAGCAAGGGCCAGGTTGCTCCAGAGCAGGCATGGAAACACCTCTTGCTGGAAATTAGTCCAACCATTCTATTTGCAATTCCAAATCCTGGTTGCTGGTGTGAGACATAGAGATGGAAGGATTGGTTTGAGATGGGGTTGGAGAAGACAGAGTGTAACAGGTGTGAGAAGATTCCAGCCCATCCAGACCACTTGTTTTCATCCTTAGTATCCAAAATAAAGGCAGAGGAGCTTGGGCTGGAGGGTTTTCACCCACATCGAGAGGCAGTGATTCACCCTAGCCCCACAACCGGTTGCGTGGGTACAGTCATCTATGGGTGCCTGGGAACAGCCCACGTGAATTTTTACCCTTCGAGAAATGTCCTGGAGGACTTGCTCCTGGTATTTTGGTGTTTGCTCCCTCCAGCCAGAAACACTGATCGAATCCAGTGAAGGAGGAGAGAAGACAGGAAAAATAGATTCCCCCCTGCTCCCTGTAACAAAATCCTCCATGATTTACTTATATTGCTGGGATAAATGCCCTGTATTGATGTCAAGCCTGCGTGGCAATGCAGACGTAAAGCTAAGACCCTTCTGACTGCTTGGTGGAGCTGTGTGGATTTGGTGGAGCTAATGAAGCCCTGGGGTTTGTCCTGCAGATGCAGGTTGTTCATCTCTCCATGCATGCAGCTAGCAGTAATTTCATGTCCTCCCTGTGCTCCTCACTGTGGCATGATGATGCTCTGATGCTGCTGGAGATGCTTCGCAGCCCCTCACCCAGGCCCTGAGCATCTCCCTGAGAGACTTTTTGCTGGATAAACCATCCAAATCAGCAAAAAAAGCCATTTCCTAAAGCAGGGGTGGAATGCAGCTGCTAACTAACAGAAGACAAGAATATTTTGAGTCCCCCTATGATATCACTTGGCCATTCTGCAATGGGATGGCACTAGGGAGCTGCAACCCCCCTGAGCCTCGAGAACATCCAGCCATCATTTTTGTGCCAAAGTTGCTCTGCGCCGGAACTAGTAATGTTCTTCAAGGTTCTCATCACCGGGAATGTCTCCTTAAACCATCGGAAATGATCCATTGCAGCGTGGGGAATGCCAGTAAGGAAAGTCAAACATCGCAAGCTGTCGGCGGGTTGTTTGACATGGCAGTGAGCCAGGCTCAGCATCACCTGGGCTGACAGGGAGCAGTTCCGGGTTCAGGCTCTTATCTCCAATTACAGAAGGTAAACAGTGGATTGGGACGTCAGCCGGGCTGAGGTAGAGTAGGCCTGGTAGTTAGGACTGCTGTCAGTGTGCTGAGGGCATGAAACAGGTCTCTCATCCACCATATATAGATATCAAGGGTGTGGGACTATGTCCCACAGCTACACCCACAGTTCCTGTTGCTTTAGGGTCACATAATGCAATTTTAGGGCAGCTTTAGCCTGGTGTCACATCTAGCTGCTTTACCCATACAACTCCTGACACAAGGTTTAAGCTCTCCCCTCCAAGGTTTTCATGGATGATACTCTGTTCTTCCTGTGTCTCCTCAAGCTGGGAGCGGACACACAGGTCCACCCACTGCCATGCAGCTCCTCTCCAGTCAGATGCAATCGAGTCACCTCGAGTTCATTGACACAAAGTCCTCCACCAGCTCAAGTCCTCCTTGTTGTTCTATGAATAGATCTGGGGGCCAAAAGCTGCCTTGGGAGCAATGGGGAGCGCTTGGGCATGCAACGTGTCTTCCTTGCTTCACCATGTGTCAAGCTGTTTCTGGTTGAGTTTCTTCTCCAACTTTGTTTTCTGGCTGCTACTAAAACCCTGTGGGCCACAAAGCCTCATTGCACTGCTTTGAACCTCATGCAAACAAGAGCAGGGAGCATGCAAAGTTGTGGAGCTCCTGATGCGAAGTTTCCATTGCCTTTGCATGCAACTGGGTCCACCCAAAGGAATCGAGATCTCTGGCTTGGTCTTATCTGCACTGCTTAACTCCAGATCTTCTTCAGAGCTCTGGTTCTTCAGCCCAACCTTGTGGCATCTTTTGCCTACACCAAGACCTTCATCTCTTATTTACACTCAGATGTTCATCTCTTGCCCACACCAAGGCCTTCATCCACTGCTCACACTGAGACTTTAATCTCTTGTTCACACCAAGGGCACTATGGGTTGGATCCATGGTCCTGGGCGAGACTCAGTCCCATTCCCAGCACTGTTCCACGGGGTCATATCCTTCCACTTCGCTCTCCTGGACTGTGATTATTTGTCTACCACTTGGCCTCTTCCTTTTCCTACCCTTTGAAACAGAGTCTTTGCTTCCTTTTGAGTCAGCCTGGAATTCCTGCACTCTCCTGGCAGAGAAGTGAGTAATGTAGGGGAGGATGAGCTATGCTGATCAGGGAAGAAGAACAAGACAGAATAAGTTGAGATGTTAACCAGGCATTCTCCTCTGACCAGAAGTCACAGTCCCATGACCAGGGAAGGTGTCAGCTCTCTTCTTGAGGAACAAGGTGCTATTGCTTACATGATCTCCAGAGCATCCCAGTCACAGCTGGTTCACCTTGCTGGGTGGTGTGGCCACTTTGGACCCTCCTAGGTCAAGAGAAAGAGGATAAAGACTGACACAGGGACACCAGAATTCCCAGGTCAATGAGAGATGTGGGGAAACTGGCTGAGTGATGCTGATGAAGAAGAGGGTAAGTGATAACTATGGATGGTGAGACACTGGCACAAGTTGCCCAGAGAGGTGGGAGAAACACCATCACAGGTCAGGCTGGATAGGGCTCTGGGCAAACTGACCTGGCTGCAGATGTCCCTGCTCACTACATGGGGGTTGGACTAGGTGACCTTGAAATGTCCCTTCTATGTGAACCACTCTGCGATTCTATGACACAAACACAATTGCAGTGATGAGAAGGGATTTCCCAAAGAGGACGATGCCAGACCTTCCTGAAAAATGCAAATTTACCCCAAAATGACCTCAGTTCCCACAGCCCCAAACACCATCTCCACAACATGGGGCAACGCAAGCCCAGGGCATGCAGAACTGCCCTGCAGTTCCAGCCGTCCTTCCCCTCGCCTTTGCTGGGAGCAATGAACTCACAGCGAACCTGCTGGAACCTTGAACAAAGCCCCTGCAAATTATCCAAGCTCAACAGGTCGGAAGGAAACCGAGACGCTGGCAGAGCTGTCGCTTTCTGTTTTCCAGCCCTTTGCACTGGCTGGAGAAATTTAATGCAAATAAAGCCCCCTGCCCCCAGCCCCGCTGCACAGCCACAGCTGCTGCACATCCAACCACAACTCGGGTCGGGGCAGAGCCCATCGCCCACCTCTGAATCTGTCTGGCTCTGACAAAGTCCTCGGCATGAAAATCCACAGCAAATGGGTTTGGTTTTTGTTGTGGGCTTTTTTTCCCCCTCAAAATCCTTCCTGGCAGAGGTTTCCAGGAGGCAGCACAGGCTGGATATACACCCCAGCATCTCCTGGGGTAGTAAGGACAAGTGGAAGAGGGAGACACCAGATGCCTCAGGTCCATTCCATTGTTTAAAGTGAGGGGGAAAGGGGGATTTAGACTGCGTTTCAGATTTTCGTGGCTCTGTAGGGGAGCTTTTACATTCTCCAGTAGGGAGATGAGACTGCATCTAAAGTTAAGTGTTTATATACAAATGAAGTTGTGTAAAGTTATAGGTCCTTACACACAAAACGACTGTGTATCTTTGTATGTCTAATATACAGAGATTTATTTATTGACATAAAATATCAGTTTATCAATTTATAACCCCTTTTCCCCATGAAGGGTCTGGCTCGGGATGGCAGAACCCAGCCTCAAGCTCAGCTGCCTCCAGCTTACTCTCCCACCAGCTCCTACTGAAGAATAGACCTGTTACTCATGAAACAGTGAACCAGAACTACTGATGCACAGAAAAGTCTCCTGCTGGAACACGTGCCTCTCTGTCGCAGGGACAGGTTTGCTGCTTAGCCCAGGTTTATTTTAACCTCCATCTGTACCGCTTCCCGCAAGCATCCTCCTGCAGCTTTGAGGCTCTTTTATGGGCAGTCCAGTGCAACAAGGAGGTTTCTCCTGTGCAAGCACACCCAGCAATACAAGTGGACTCCTGAAATGCAGCAAAAAATTACCTGTTCAAGCAAAATTAGAGCTCCCAGAGTCAAGCAGGGACAAGTCCCAGCCTTTGTACTGCCGAGCAATGTGAAAGCAACCTGTGAGCTGACAGCTGGTTTTCACTTCTCTGATGCTGCTGAAGATCCCTTTATTTTACGGCCGGGTTTACAAAAATGCACCCCGCACCCCATGTCTGCAAAAAGCGATTGAAGAGTATTTAAAGTCACCCCAGCTTTCAGAAAAGGAACCTGATTTGCAGAAGTGAGCTTCTGGTCTTGCAAAAAGGAGTCTTGGTTAGTAGAGTGGGGTCCCAGCTTTGTGCAATGAGTCCTGGGTTGGCGGAAAGGCCCCCTTAGATTTAAGAAAAGACCCCTCAGCTTTGCAAAACAGAGTGCAAGGGTTGTACACGTGGGTCTTGGTTTGCAAAATGGGACCCCAGGTTTGCAGGACAGGGTCTCAGATTCACAAACTGGGCCCTGGCATTAAGGAAATCAGCCTGGATTTCCAAAAAGGAGCCTCAGTTTTCAGAACTGGGGACCCAGGCTTGCAAAGAGGAGCCTTGGTCTGCAAAATGGGGTTGCAGTTCAAGGAAAAGCACCCCAGGTTTAAGAAAAAGACTGTCAGGGTTGTTAAGAGGGGTCTCAGAGCTGCCCAGAAGGTCCCAGGTCTGTTCTGAGCCTCAGGCATCCCAGAAGGATTTCTTATCCCATCCTGTGCGGGAATTGCCCTTGAGCCTTCCAGGGAGATATTAGAACTAAAAAAGCCTGGTGCTGGGAAATGAGCAGTGACATTTGGCGAGGGGCTCAGGGGGGATATTTATCCCTGTGCAATTTTTCCTCTGTTAATCTGCTAATGACTTAATCCCCACCCTGGAAAAATAGCCCCGAAGGCCCCATTTGGAGCAGAAAGGTCTTTGTTGGAATTGGTTGCACCCCAAGCCCCACATGATTCCCAAAGCGGGGTGAGGACCTGCAGGGTCCTCCTAGCCCCTCATGACTGAGACACACCCCCCCCAAGGCACCCGTTTCCCAGCCTGGGATCCATGTTAAACCTGTATTTCAGATACAGGATCCCCCAGAAGACCCCCTGCAGTGGTGGGATTCCCCCAAGGATCCTCTTTCTGCAGCATCAGGGTCCCCTGCAAGGCTTCTTTTTTTCTGTGTCCCCCAAGAAACCAATTTCACAACGTGTGACCCCAACCAACTTCTCTTTGCAGCAGTGGAAACCCCCAAAAGACCACTTTTGCATCACAGTCACCTAATCAATCCAATTCTGCTCTGTTGTTGTCTCCCAAGGCACTCATTTCCTCAGCCCCGGGGTCCTCCAAGAAAGCTGTATTTGCAGCTTTGGGATCCCTTCCACGAGACCCATTTCTTCAGCACGGGATCCCTCAAGAAATTGAATTGCACAGAGCTGTGGCCCCTCAAAACCTCTGTTCTGGCATGCAGGTGCCCCAAAAGACCCACTGCTGCAGCATGGGGCTCCCACCCCACTTTTGCCCCATGAAATCCCCCAAGACAGCTCATTTGGCACCACAGGCTCCACTGAGAAACTCAGCTTTGCCCCCCAGGGTCCCTGTGTTTTTGTAACCCCCCATTTTACCAGCATTAGGTCCCACAAGGAAGCAGCATCTGCAGGGTTGGATGCCCTGACAGATCTCTTTCTTCCAGCTGCTTTCTGGCCTAAATTTCAAGCCTGCCTGGAGTGGGCAGTGCCTTTGCCCCCCAAGATGCTCTCTTCTGTCTGTACCCCAGTGCCAGCCCCCCATCCCTGCACTCTGCAATAATAACAATCATCTGCCTTCTCCTCCTCCTCCTCCTCAATAAATATTCCTTATTGCCTCGGAGAACTGTGGCGGGGCCTTGCAATGTGGTTAGGTGGTGCTTTGGGCGCATTTGGCCACATCTGAGACAAGAAAGAAGCGATGTTGGGGGAGGAAGCATCAGCTGGAGCCACTAGCAGAGCTGGGAAATGACCGGAGCAGCTGGAATCCTGGACAGGTTGTTGAAAACAGGTAAAATGTATTGTTTAACTGGAAGAATAATGGGGCAAAACTCAGAGAAAGAAAAGACTGATAAAGTCATGGGGAAGGTAAGTGATTCAGAGCCAGAGGAAGGCAAAACCCAAAGGAATAAAACCCGCACCGGGGAGGTAAACAGCAGGAGGAACGGGAAAATGAAATCACTGAGTAAAAACATAAACAGATGGGGAACTGGAATCAGCCAAATAAATATGACCACCTCTCTGTGCGAGAATAGAGCAACACAGGGACAAAACTCCTCCAAGAAAGAAAAGAGCCAGAGGAGGAATAAAGAAATGATAGCAGTGCAGAGCCAGGCGAATGCAGCGGAAACGAAGCCACAGCTGATGCAAAAAGCAAGTAAATGAAAAGGAAGGGATGGTGAAGCCAGCGGAACCTAAATCCTCAGAGGGTACAGAGACAGAGCAAGAAAAGGAGCAAAGAGTGAAAAACTGGAGAGAAAAGAAAGAAGAAAAGATTGAAAACAAGTGAAAAATAAAAGAATGAAGAAGAAAACATTGCAGAAAATGAAAAAAGACTGAGGACAGGAAGAGTGAAGAAGATGCTGACACGATTAACAGCATTAACCACATCACTGTCCCCTGCTCTGCTGGGATCACTGACTTGGGCTGGGAAGGACTCTGTGGCTGAGGAACTCTTGCACCTCTTCTTCCTCCTCCTCCTGCCCTGCTGTGGGGGGTTCCGGTGCTTTGTTCCCCCACTCTGGACCCACCGCCCATCCCGCCTTCAATAGCACCGGGAGGGCTTGGCTTTGGGTTTCCTGAATTCAATAAACAGGGTTTTTTTCCCACCTTTCTGGAATTTTCCTGCCCCTGTGAGTGCCCCCGGCTGGGCTTTATTATTTGATTATTTGTGATTTTATTCTCTGGCTGTTCCGGGAAGAGGGAAAAAAAAGCAGCAGCACCCCTCCTCCCCGCTCCCTGCACCTCCTTGGCTGTCAGGGGATGGCAGGGAATAGCATCCCAGAAATGTTAATGCCTGGGAAAAAAACCACTGTGGGCTAAAGCTCCTTAGGAAAGGCCTTTGGGGACTAGNCCCTTTAATCCATGGAGCAGCTCTCCTGCAGTTTGGAAAATCATCCCCCAAGCCCTCCCTTCCTCTCCCCAGGATGTTCAGTGAGGCTCCAAGGGGCTCGTGGCTGGTGCCACCAGTGTCACAAGTCTGTCCCAGTCTCAGCCGTCCCATCCTCAGCTTGAGCTCTGTCTCTCAGTAGAAAAAGGAATGAAGAGCGAGTTTTGCTGCGGGAAGGATCTGGAGGATGAAAACTCGCATTGAGTTGGTTAGTCATTTGGAATAGTACTGATTCGACGTCTTGTGTCATCATTGAAATCCTAGCACTCGGTGACACAGAACGAGGTGATGCTCTGCCACTATGGATATTCTACTGCCTGATGATAGGCATGATCGTAGTGCTGTTATATCATGGTTACCAGGCTCCGTATGCTCTGTGATGGATATTAGCTAGAGTAACCCAATAGTAGGACTGCTGTAGGGGCTGGGTATGATGTACAGGGGTTGTAGAAAATACGGTTCTATTGAGAAATAATTCTGTGGCTTTCTAGGGCCAAAAAGACCTCACTCCAGCCCCTCAAATAGTTACTTGTATTCAAAACCTGTCAAGTATGACTCTCACCCCCCTAAATGCAGACATACGCAGAGCATACCTAATATGCTGACTATACATTCCATGTATTTCTACTCTATAGTGTCTGTCTGCTCCCTTGATCTCTACACTGCACGCAGCACACGCTCCTGCAGTCCCTTTGCTGTGTCTATCTGCTGGAACTCTGCAGCCTTCTCTTGCCGAACAGACCCCAAGCCCCATAGATTTGTATTTGTGTGGAGAACTTTTCTGAGCGTCTCCCTGCAGCTCAGCCCTTGGCTCATCCCAGCCATCATATCCCACTGTTAGAGTTTGCTCCGTAAGGAAACCACCGGCCAAGAACCTCTCTCTTATGGTCTAAATCCCTTCCAGGTGCCCCGTGGCACCCCACACCCAGGCACTGAGCCATTCTGGGGGCAGCAAAACCCCAAAGTTTGAGTAAGATCCTCCCCAGGAACTGATCCCTTCTCCTTTCTCCCCTCCTTCCTTCTCCCAGATTTGTTCTCCCGCCTTTCTGAACGACTCTGGAAACCAACGTGCGGGGATTAGATGGGAAAGCGAAGGAGCTGCAGGCACCTGCAAGCAAACGGGGAGCAGGCTGCAGATTTCGCGGGGCGTTTGCCTCGCGAGGGGGATCCTCAGCCCCTGCGCACAGGGGGCCTCGGTGGAAAATTACCGTCGGGCTAACAAAGAAATCCAGCATTGGGGAGCGGGAAGGGAACAAACAGGCGGGCCGGGAAGCTGGGAGGAAACCTTGGGCAGGGGAAGGGAAGGGAGAGAAAAGCTCACGCCACGGGGGGCAGTGAAAATACCCCCCCCTTGGAGGGGCTGAGGCCGTGGGAAACGGGGCAAGTGGCTCCCGTGCCCCCACATCCCCCAGACAGGTCTTATGAGGGGCAACAGGATGACCTGTGCTCCCTTTGTGCTCAAAGCCAGCTCCACCAGTGTCACCCTAGCACCCCCTCAACACCTGTGGTTGGGGTGGGGGCAAAGGGGTGACTTCTGCTTCCTTGGGCTTATTCAGCGTCCTGGGCTTTTGTAGGGAAACCAGCGTGTGGTGAGAGAATGAGTGTGCGGAGACAGACTGGGGGTGAGATGAGAGAGTGATAGCACAGAGAGAGAATGAGTGTGAGATGAAAGAATGCATGTAAGATGAGAGAACGAGAGTGCAGAGAGAGAATGAGTGTGTGAGGGGGTGGGTGTGCGATGAGAGAATGAGTGTGCGAGGGGATGAGCATGCTCGGTTTTTGAAAGGCTTGAGTGTAGAAGAGCAGCAGAGGCATGTGGGGAGCAAGTGGCCAAGGGATCAATGTGCAGGGAGCCAAGGGTGAAGGGGTGGGAGCAGGCAGGGCCTGAGCAGCAGGGTGAGAGTGAAAGAGGAGAGTGTGCAGGGCAGTGTGTTTGAGCCCTCTGGCCAAGGGACTGAGCGTGTGACACATGTGAGGGCAGGCAGTGTGCTGAGGGCCACGTGCAAGGGCAGCTGCAGGTTATCTAGGTGTGCACCCACACCCCTTTGCAGCCAGAGTTGGAAATGGGATGGTTTTGGGGACAAATTGGGTAAGTTTGGCTCATGAAGGAGCCACTGCAACAGGGGTGACCCAGAAGGGTGGTGCATGACCCCTGTCCCAGTGCCAGGGTCCTGCTGCCAGCCAGCATTGCCAGCCACTGGAGCTGCCGTGACTCTAGGAATGCCTTTGACCTTGATGCTGACCCCCCAGAGGGTGATCCCAGCTCCAGAACCTCCTGAGAGATGGATAAGGGGCGCTGAAGAGCCCGGCAAAAGTGAGAGGAACCAGCTGCCTGCTACTGGGCAAGACAGTGCCTATTGTCTGCCACCATGCACACAGCCCAGCTGCCCTCCGCCCTTGTGCAAGAGCTCAGTAGGAGGAAGAACCTCAGCCTTCTCCTTTTCCTCCTTCTCCTCTTTTCCTCCTCCTTTACCTCCTCTTCCTCTTCCTCCTCGTCCTCTTCCTCCTCACCATATCCCAGAAGGGGTGTTGGAACCTGGCTGGATTGTCACCTCCAAATCAAATCCCCACCCCAGGGAGGGATCATGAACCTGTCCCTGGGCACTGTCCTGGGGGATGTCCCTGAAGAACAGACCCTGGAACATCCACTAGCGGTTGCCCCACAGAGGTCCTTCCCCCCATGGATGTCCTTCACTCTACTGGTGCCCCTCACACTGCCAGCGTTCTTCAAGCCGTCACTGGACCCCACCAAGCCCGCTGGGAAATGGCAGCCATCTATGTCATGAGCTGCCCAGAACTCAATCTCCACTTGCAGCCCGACGTGCCCGAGCACAGCGCCACTGCCCTCGCCAGCTGCCGGCTCGTGACAGCCTCAGTTATTGCAACAGGAGGTAACAAGCCTTTGCCTGACTGCCCCCCCAACCCCTCCCCCTAACTTTTGGGGCTCCCGTGGATGGGCAGGAGAACAGGTCTCTGCAGCTCTGGGAAGGATGGGTGGGTGTTGTCAGAATTTGACCTTGAGTTTAGGAAGTGAAGAGAGCTTGGTTTTTGGCTCTCCCTTCAGAGCTGAGCATCATTTTGGAGGGGGGTTCTCTGGGCAGTGGGGTGGTGGTGGGGAACCTCGAGAACACTGGCTCTGCAATGGGCCAGGGAACACGGAGGGGGGGTAAAAATAAATCAGAAACCCTGGTGGAGTTGAAAAGCCACAAGAATTTTGGCAGCTAAAAATGGAGGGAGGGATGAAAACAGCTGCGTGGGAACCCCACAAGCCGTGGCAGGACCCAAACTTGACCTTGCTGTGACACCCCCAAAACTCCAGGCCCTTCCAGCCAGTGCCACTCCCCACCCTGCTGGGCCTGGGTCCCCCCACCTTGCTCCCCCTAAACACCTGAAGGACCCTGATGCGGAGAGGGGATTTTTTGGCCTCTGGCCTTTTTGGGATGCTCTGAGCATCCCCTGAAGGCAGCGGGGCGCTTGCAGCCCAGCCAGTTTTGCAGCATGCCGGGACGTGCCGGGAAACACCGGCTTCTCCAACATTTTCCTATCACTCTCTTATGCAAAGAATTTGGTGCTAAAAAACCTGGTGCCTGGGGGCTTTGCTCCAGCTCCATCCCACCTGCCCTGCAGGATGCAGCAGAGATGCTGTCCCGGGGGGCCGGCTTTTGAGATTGTGTGGGGTGGCATGGGGATTGCATGGAATCGTATGCGATTACCTGGAATCATATGGAATTGTATGGGATTGCGTGGATCAGGGGGAATTGCGTGCAGTTTATTTCAGGAGGCGATTGCATGCATTTGCATTGGATTTCATAGAACCGTAGAACCATCAGGGATCGGAAGGGACCTGGAAAGAGCATCCAGTCCAATCCCCCTGCCACAGCAGGATCACCCAGACCANGGACAGGGTCCCAACCACCTCCCTGGGCAGGTCATTCCAGGCTCTCCCCACTCTCCAGGTGAAGAACTTCCTCCTCACATTTAACGGAGTGGCATGGATCCCATGGGACTGCACTGGAGGGCTGTCTGCAATTGCACAGGACTGCACGGGATCACATGGGGTGATGGCACGGACCGCACAGGACTGCATGGGACTGCATGGGGTGACTGCAGGGGCTTTAACGGGATTCCTTGAGATTGCATGGAATCCTATGGGATTATATTGGATGGTTGCATGGAATGATTGCAAGGAATTGTACGATATTTTACTGCACTAATGGGATTCCAAGGGATCTCAGGGGATCTCATGGGAAGCAAAGCCCAAACACGTGGAGAGAACCTCTTCCACAAGTGCATGGAGGATCAGGGGGATACGGGATTCCAGTGAAAGGGGTTATCTTGTCCCCAGGCACTTTGGGAGGAGTTCAGGCCCTGTTCACAGCCTCCAGCTACTACTCAGGGCTTTGGACTACAGTCAGGGCTTTACAGTCCTGGGAACAGAGGAGGAAAATCCAGCCTGGGAGACACTGCAGCCAGTTTGCTACTGGGGACTTTCAGGCTGCGTTGGAGCCTCGAAACTGAATTTCAAAGTCTCAAACCTTGCAACGTGCCCAGTGAAGGTGCCAAAAGCCTCCTGGCATCACCCCTCCTGACACCACATGCTGGTGGGGAAAAGCCCCCAGATTTGGGGATTTCATGGCAAATCCATTCCCTTTCCCCGAGGCCGAGACCCCCCCTTTTTGGGGGTCCTGAGACCCCCACTCCACCATCCCTGCTTGTTTCTAATGAGCAGACTTTCCCTTCTGCTTTTGTACTTAATCAGCTGCTCATTAAAACCTCGAGTTCTAATTACCCCAGACGAGGTGCAGCGGGGGCCGCATTTCCCATTTCCTTTCTTTAATTCCTTTAATTGGGAGAGGCGAGGGGCTGCTGACCCAGTGCCGCCACTAAATCAGCCGCGAGGTTGTTGTTTCTCAGGGGCCAGTTCTTCATCAGTTGTACCCAATGGCTCTGCATCATCCCTGGAAGCTGGGACAGCACCCCCAAGCCCACGAGAAACGGGGTGATGAGCGCCACTTTATCTCGCCCATCGCCGCTCTGGGTGTGCGATTGCTGACTCTTCACTTCTCCCAGCCTGACGCAGCGAATAACAGCCCCGACCATCCCACCCGGCCTCTTTCTTCTCCATCCTTTATGAAACCTAAATAAAAATTTGAATGAATCCTGGCGCTGACAGGGATGGGTTTTGGGGGAGGTTGGTGTTTCTGGAGGCAAGCCGGCGGCTTTTTCTTCTTCTCCAACTTGGAAGGGAATGGATCAAGTCATGAGTTTTGCAATCTGCCTCAGGAATTTTCTGGGAGATGCTGAGTCAGGAGTTTGGGGAACCAGGTTACGGAGAGGGCGGGGGAGGCTTGGTTGGGAGCACCCCAAAAAAAATGCAAGGACAGGAATTGAAGTTCATTGTCCTGGGAGGGTGATGGCCTGCAAAGACCAAGTCTTACTGTCCTGGGAGGCTGATGGACCCCAGAAGATCAAATGACCTTACCCTGAAATGATGATAAACCCCCAAAAAATCAAGCATCCTCTTCCCAAGGGTGTGATGACCCCCGAAAAATCGAATTTCATCACTGTGTGAGGATGTAGATCTCCCCAGAAATCATAGTGTGCCATCCCATGAGGGTTTTGACTCCCAAGAATTCAGATTGCATCACCCAGGGTGGGTGATGGCCCCCCAGCCCATTACAGTGCTGTGGGCCAGGAAGCCCAGGGCAGAGGCTATGCTCCAGCCCTGGGATCAAGGGCAATGAATACAGGCTCCCTTCGCAGTTCTGAGCTGGCAGGAGCGTGTTTGCTGTGCGGGACCGGCTTTCAGACATGCCCCTGCAAAAGGGCTTTTATGACTGAAGAGCAAAGAAATACCTGACTAATTATTATTCAGCATGGTAATTAGGTAATGAGGATTAATCTCTCTTCCTGCAGGGTGGTAACTGCCAGAGCAAGCTTGCTCTGACCTATTCCCAGTGCAGAAACTGGGCACTTCCCAGTCCAGTGGGGAGTGGGGAGCAAAGCCCATCTTGCCTGGAGCTGGAGGGGTTTCTAATGCAAGATATGAGGATTTGAGGGCTTTTCCTACCTCTTTGTGGTGGTTCATGCCTTGGGATGCCAACGCCCAGTAGCTGACGCCATGCCCATTGGTGCAGAAGGGGGAAAACACACCCTTCTGTGTATTTGGAGGAATTGCTGGTTAAATCAATCAATCAATCAATCAATAAATTTAAACTCTTTGGGTTTTCCTGGTGTGTGGAGCGTTGCACTCCACGTGGCCCTGGGTCAAGCTCAGCAGCACTCAGCCCAATATTGCTGCTGCCACAACGCTCCTGGCCTCTACAAGGACCTTTATGTAACATTCCCTGCCCCAAATCCCCTGGAATTCAGCTAAAAAACTCCTCCTACAGCCCTTTTTTGTGCTCCTTGTGAATGACTGTTCATGGAAAACACCTTTCAGGGGAGCTGAAAGATAGTCCATTTGCAGCATCAGCTCACAGGTTGTCAGGAAGCCTTGAATGAGCAAAATGGGGCTCTTCTGGGTGAAAAACCCCAGCTTTTTTGGCTTTACCAAGCCTGGCAGGGAACATGGGAAGGGCAGAGTGAAACCTGCCTGCAACAAAAGCTGTTGCTGCAGGAGTGGAGCTGTGGCTCCTCTGAGATGCTCCAAGTCAGTCAGGACACGGCCACTCCAGGGTTCCCCCCTCCAAAGTGGCAGATCAATCCAGATCTGTTTTGGGTGGATTCCCACTGCGATGGTGATGCTGGGGTGAGGGGCTGCTGGGGGTGTGTGCGTGCGTGTGTTGCTGCAGCAGTTTCCCAGGTGCTGCTGCAGTGACTCTCACTTGCACAACCCCTGTTGCGGTGACCTTGAGCCAAGGTCACCAGCCTTGGGAATGGGGCTGCTGCCGGTCTCGAGGCAGCAACAACGTAAAGGTGGCCCTATTCCACCATTTTTCTCTCTAAGGGGGGGAAAATCCTGGGGGTTGAACCCTCAAAACTCTGCAACTGTCCCTAACTCCCTCCTAGGAAGGGAATGGGATGAAAAAAATCACCCATCCAACCAAAAGGCACAGCCCTGTGAGCGGGGAGGCAGGACTGGCCCGCACCCACTTATCTGCATTGGCGATGGGTGACCACCATTCAGAGTTGCTGTCTGGAGTCTCCAGGAGCAAAGACAAGGGTGGCATTCCATCTCAGGGTTAGGAGGTGAGGGGAGAGGGAATCCCCTGTCTTGGCAATGTTGGCTGCGTGAGGGGAGTCTGTGAAGGACAAGGGGCTATGACGGGCAGGGAACTGCAGCAGTGGGGCGAGTGTTGGGGTGAGGTGCCTGCTCAGAGACATTTCTCTTCCTTCTTGTCTCTGCTTGGAGGAGGAAGAGGAATCCTCTTGCATGAATGTGTGAATGCAAAAGGAAAATGGATTTCCTCCTCCCCTTCCCATGCTTTTCGGTTCCAATGGCATGACATCTCCCAGTGCCGCGCCGTGACTCACCCAGTTATTTTTAACCCAGGCCTCTTTCTCCCCAGATTTCCATGCCCTAAAAATTCAAAAAAGGGCTGAAACTCCCCAGGGACCTTTGTGAGAGCTGGGACTGAGAGAGGGTTTTCTCCCTTTCGTAGATAAAATCAGAAATTCCCTTTAATTTTCCAAGCCTTTTCATCTTCAGTGGGTGAAGAGCCACCACAGCCGGCGGGGGACAGGACAAGGGAGTCAGTGCCCAGGCTGACAGTGCAGTGGAGCTCAGGGCTCATGGATCGCGATAAACGAAATGACAGTAACGACGAGCTGCCTTCACTGGGTTCTGGGTTGTGGCTTCCTCAGACAGGGAGAATCTGACTGGCCTCCACCCAAGCACTGGAAGGTTTCATGCGCTTTAATCCCAGCTCAACAAGGAGAACTAGTTCTGGTTTAATGGTAAAGAAGAGAAATCCAAGAGGATTGGGCTGGTGAATCCAATCGTGGCACATGCTGAAGAGCTTTGTTGTCCCCAGGGCTGGGGCTGATGGTTCCCCACATCCAGCAAGGACCACCCCATGCATAAGAAAGGAGTCGAATGGAAAATCCCAATGCAAGGGTCAACCCAAGCTGTTTTGGGGCTGAAATCCCCGTCACAAGCCAGGCTGGCAGTGCCCAGCCCCAATTTTATTACAAATCCCAATTTCCTCGTGGACTTTGCCCCAAATTTCATCACCCAGGCTCATGGTTTCCCCCTTTGACAGCAGTGCTGGCGGGGTCACTGGCTGCAGTGTGGCCAGATGTTGATGGCTGTTGGACCCTGTTGGGTGCTGGGCGGCCTGTGAGAGGCTCCAGCACCGAGTTTTTCCATGGTTTTGGGGGTAATGGGGATGTTGTCTCAAGAAATCCCATTTTTGGAGATTTTTCCCTGGATTTTATGAAGGGACAAACACCAACTCCCCTTCAGGGTCAGGCACTGCTTTTTAGAGCTCAAATGCACCCAAGGTGAATCTCCCCCCCCAGGTGGATGAACTTCATCTTGTAGACACTTGGCAGCAGGGTTCAAGCGTGAAAGCCTTCCTGATGATTTTTAGGGATATCCAGGTTTTCCTTTGGCTGAGGAGGCAACCATAGCAGCCAGTCTCACAAATCCCAGTTCCCTGCCTCGTGCTGGCTGCTGATGCCGATCTCACTTCCCAAAACTAACACTGAAAACCCTGTTCTAGGATTCAGTCTGCCCTGGATTTTGCCCTCCAAAACAGGATCCTCCCTGCCCTGAATCCCGAGTGTCACTGGATTGACCTTTAAAAAAGTCCCAATTCCCAGTTTGCCCATTTTATCCCTCCTTCCTGCCCCAACCTGCTGCCACTTCCCCAGGATCTCATTTGATCCATTTGGGACCATTCAAATCCCCTCCCTAAATCCCCCCTGGCGTGTTGGCACCACCGGGATTATCCCAGTGCCGGCCTTTTCCCTGCCATCAGCATTCCCGCCTGACACCGGGATTTTGTCTTTTGGTCTCAAGCACAAAACTGAGCGATCGGCACAAAACTCCCCCGATCGCCAGCGGTGATGAGGAAAAACGGAGGGGAAACCCATGGAGGGGCTGGTTTGTCCCTCCTGGAATTGCGTGTGGCTCAAGGCGATGGCTCAGCTCGAGCTGAGCGACCGCGTTTGGGGTTGTCTGGCAGCTTTCCCACATGGAAACAAACCCCTGCCTCAGATTTTGGGGACATTTTCCCCCATTTCATCATTTACTTTTTTTCTTAACAAATTTTGACAAAGTTTCCTCGCCCCGTCGGTCGCAGCTGTCGCTGCATTCCTGGTGGCAGATTTTTCGGCATCCACAGAAAGGGTTTGCATTTGGAGGACAATGGTAGGCCGTTCATTTTTTTTATGATTTAACTTCTTTTTTGCATCATTCCGCATCTTCTGCATTTATTTTTGACCGGTTTTAATAGATTTTGCTTTTTTCCCCCAATTCTTCCACATTTATATCCTTTTTTTCATTTTAGAATTGTTCACAGGTTTTTTTTTCCCGTTTGCAGTTTTTTTATCCCTTTCTTGCAATAGAATTTTATTTATTCAACTTATTTTTTGTTAAATCTTATTTTAATTTAAATTCTGTTTTTATATTTTTAGTTAAATCATATTTTTATTCATTTTTGTCGCACCTCATTTTTTGCCTCTTGTCAGGAAATAAACCTCCTCCTGGAGCTGGGTTTTTTGTTTCTTTGTGTAATTTTGATGCTTTCCATGATTTTTAGCGCTTTGGGTGGTTGAAGGGGGCTCCCACTGCCTCGCACCCGCGGTCCCTTGGGTGGGGGAGGGGGAGGGGTATGAACGTGCGGGCAGGCACATCCACCCCCCCCC
>VZRI01006158.1:233477-261791 GCA_013397515.1 Upupa epops
CCCCCCGCCGTCTCCCCTCTCTCCTCCGCAGCGTTATACAACCAGGGAACGGCCCCGCCGCGGGAAACGAGCGTTTGCGGGACAGTTTTACCCCGAAAACATCCCCAAACGCAACCAATCCGGAGGAGAAACCGCGCGAAACTGCGCTCAGGGGGCAGCCAAGTTGCGGGAAAAGACTTTTGGGGTGGGAAAAGGCGGTTTGAGGGGTGGGAATGGCGGGGGCCCGGAGCTCCTCAGGCTGGGCGGGACCTGCGGGGTCTGAAAGAGCCAAAATAAGGCCCTTTGGGGCCCGTGCGGGGTCAGCGAAGCTCCGAAAGCGCCGGGTTGGCTCCGCGGATGGGACGCAGAGCTGAGGGACGCTGCGGGAGGGCTAGGATCCGGTACAGGTCACGGCGTGACCCCGCGGCCCTGTTTTAACCCAGTTCCCATCGAACTGCCCCAAAACAACAGCGGTTAATCCCCGGACAGCTTCCTGGGCCGGGGCGGGGGGCAGCGGCCGGGGCACCCTGCCCCCTCAACATATAGGTTAAAGACAGNACACTAATTACGGGAGTTAATTGCGGTGGGTCAGTAGCGGTGGAGCCGGGGCGGCCCACCCGGATGTCTGGGTTCGGTCCTGGAGGTCGGGGTTCGGTCCCTGCTGTGGGGTTTCTGGGCTTTACTGGCTTTGCCGGAAAAGGAAAGAACCCATCGGCCCCGCACGCTTCCCGCGGAACCAAACCCCAAAATAGGACTTCTCTCCCGGTTAACGATGCTGTGGGAACGGCTGCCCTTATTTATCTCCCCGACAACTTTTTCACCGTCTCCTCGCAGTTTTGGACTGTAATCTCTTATGTTTCCCTCAGCTCCAGGTGGTTTTGGGGCGAGATGGTGGGTCTGGGCCCCGAGAACGTGACGGCCAGCAGCGCAGCTATGGGGGCAGCAATTAAAAGGAAACTCCTCTTGTAACTAAGGAATGAGACACTGCCGACATGGAGCCGGAGGAGAGGAGAACGTGCTCCCTCCGCTCTCCCATCCTGTTAACTACCCTGTTTAATCTTTTTGGGTTAGGAATGATTAATATTTCTGAAGGTAATTAACGATGGGACTGATTTGCTGAGCTCTTGCGGGTGATGCCTGAGCCCTGAGCGAGCTGTGAGGGAATAGGGTTGTTCTGGTGAAAGTGGGGAGGTCAGGACGAGGGGGATGAGCTCACCCCCTTCTCTTTCACATTTTATATGTAATAGTATTAGAGTGGGGTGAGCTGCTCTGCCTACGGAGCCAGGATTCTCTGGCTCTTGGCATGCAAAAACATCTCCCGGGCTCATCGCAGACGCTCTTGTGGTTGCAAAACTCGGAGGGATTGTTTGCTGTCCCCAGCTGACCTTTAGGGGGAAAAAAAATTAATAAAGGACGCACTGCCACTCTGGCCCTGCTTTCCCCTCCACACAGGGTTTCTCATGCGTCGATGATTCTGCCCCAAAATCTCTGTGGTTCTGCGGCCCTCTTCCACTCCTGGGCTGTAGAAAATCTTCCCTGGTTGGGAAATGCCGGCGCCGTGGCACACGCTGCGGCTTCGGGAGCAGGTTTTACCCGGCCCTCGGTGGGTGTGCAAGTTTTTCCTGGGCTGGGAGCCAGCATACAGCCGTGTTATCCTGGGCAGTGGCCGGATCCGGTTATCTTCACCCTGGCGAGTGTGCAAACACACATGTAGGATGCTGTGTCCCTGGATGGGACCTCTTGTTTTCAGCCTCAGGGATGCCTGTTAAATCCTCAGGGCTGGTTTCCATGGGCTCTTTTTGAAGCAGTGTTTCGGTGAAATCCCTTCTTGGGACACTTTAAACAGAACTATCACTGTTCGTTTTTGAAGTGGTGATTAACTTTCCTGTTCCACAAAGCCGTCTGCATCTTGAAATCCTGTGCTGGAGGAGAAAAAAAGTCCCCACTGTGGTGGGGTGGGGGGAACTTGCTGCCCTACAGGTTGTTGCCTCCTCTGAATGGCCTGGCTCAGTGCCTGGACCATGGAGGAAGCAGCCCCAAAAAAGTAGAAAATTATTAAAATGCCAAGTCTTGCTTTCACTTTCCTATAAGTCGGGGGGAGCACAGATATTGGGTTTGTCTGGGCTAAAAGTTGTTGCACAGAAGCAACAAGAGGCTGTGTGTTGGCTCTGGGTGTTTTCAGCTGAACTCCAAATAAAGCTGCTGTTTTCGGCAGACTGTTAAAACCCCCCGGCCAGCTCTGCGACTGCGTTTGCAGGAGGCTCTCAGGCGAGGCTGCCCTTAAAAAGTTTATTTGGTGGTGATTTTTTTCTAACTCTGCATCGTAAGCCTCTCCTTTAATGGCGAGGTTAAAGCCCAAACGTCCTCGGATCGGGCCGGGCGCTGTGTTTGGAGCTGGGAAGCTTGGAGTGAGCTGGAGGAGCTGACTCACACTGACCCTGCTCAGGGAGAGCAAAAAACGTCGGCAGCTGGGGCTCAGCACCTCTGCCACTGGCTGCAGCTTCACAATAGATTGATACCTTTTTTGTCGATTTTAGGTTGGGTGTTTTTTGCTTGAGGTTAAAACGGCAGGAGTGATGACTGTTATTGGACTCCTGGTGGGGTGGTGGCTGGTGTTGGAGCAAGGAGCTGTCTCACCTTCCTGGGGCAAAGTTTAAGCAGGTGTGATGCATCCCCATCACTGCGGCTCAGTGCTGCTGTGACTCACCTGCACTCTTGTCAGACGCGGGGGAGCACTCAGTGGCTTTTTGGGGCGGCCAGACTGGATCTCTTCCAGACAGAGTCAAAATCCCTCCCCTGAAACATGTGGAGAGGCCTCCAAAACCAATGAAAAGTCACCGGAATCCCCACAGCATCTGTAAAACTTGAAAGCTCCCTCAGACCCCTTCATTTTTTGAGTGGAGTTGAGCAGGTGTGGGGTGCCTGTGATGCTCCCTGCACTGCCTGTTGTAGTTCTGTGGAGCAGCAGGGGGCACAGATGATGTTGGGGTTGGAATTTGGGAGTTTTGGGGGGACTTTTTCCTGCTTTCTTCTGGAGGATCAGCGGCTCTCCAGCCTGTTTCTCCTCTCGTTTTCATCTTGGGGTGGGTTTGTTCAGAAGCACAGACAGAGTGCCAAAACCGCCCTGATTAGTTGTGTTGGGGCCAAGCCTAATTAATAAGCTTTGTTAATGGGTCTGGCTTTATTCCCTGTTGCTTTTTCCCCGGCAAACTTTACCGTCAGGGGAGTGGCTCGGCTGGTGGCTCTGGGTCAGGGAGCAGCACCTGCTGGTTGTTATTTGTGGCGATCGGAAGGAGAAAAGGAACATGCTGCTTAAGTAAGAAAAGAAGTCTTTTCATCCTCCCACTTTTGGGGTTGTGTTCAGGTGGGGTCTGAGGGTCTGAGTGGCCTTGATCCTTTGGGAATATAAGTCCACAGTACTGGGCCAGCATCTGTGTGTTGGGGTGATGCTTCTGTACCAGGGATGACTGGAAAGAGCCCAGGCCCTGACATGCACCCCCAGCCTCTGCTCCAAATTAAGGGGCTTATAATTTTCATGTGGATCATCCCAAAGCTGATTAACTGGGAATGTCGGATCCTGGTTCTCGGAGCTGAGTGCCAGGAAAATCTCCTGCCTGGACTAATTGGGCCATTAATGAAGGTGGCCCAAGCCCTGGCCTGCTCTAACCCTGAGCCCAAACAAGGCTCTGATTGTCTCCCTGGCTGGAGCAGGAGGAAGAGGAGGTGGGCAAAGGGGTTGCCAAATACCCAGGATTTTGCTTAGCGACTCCTAATTAAGCTGTGTAGCACAGCTTCGTTAGTGGCTGCTTCTCTGGGACACCCAATACTGGGGCAATGTGTGGCCACCCAGCTGTGGCCCCAAAAGCACCTTGTGCTGGCACAGTGCCTGCTGTCACATGGGCCACATCCCTTGCAGGGGATCCTTAGTGGACAGATAACACTGCTCCTCTGCAGAGATAAATTCCTGGAACCCCAGCGGCTGGTGTTGAGTTTGGTTTTGTTTTGAGCCTGAGCTGGTGGTTCTCGGGGTTTGCATTTTCCCTGGGGGCTGTGTCAATGCCGCAAAAACTCCAGTGTTGTCTTCTCTCTGCCCTGTTTGTGCTCCCAACCTGACAAACCTCTGTCACAGTGGGGGCTGGTGGCTTTGCTTCATCCTGCTTTTCCTTCCCTTCTCCTGCTGATTTAACACTTTATCTCCTTCCCCTTTCCCTATAGATGACGGCTCGCCTGATGCTGGCTGTGGGAGGAGCGGTGCTGGGTTCCTTGCAGTTCGGCTACAACACTGGCGTCATCAACGCTCCACAGAAGGTGAGTGTGTACCCAGCAACCTTGCCAGAGCAGAATTCCATCCCCCGCCCCCTGTGCCTGAAAAACAAACCCACTGCCTGCCTGGCTAAAATAGTACATCCCGCTAGGCAGCTTACTGGCTGTAATGGGATTTGTGAGGTAGTGATTCAGCTCCCGCCTCCCCAGGAGAGTTAGTTTCCTCTCGCTCGCTATTTGGCAGGGAAGAATCCTGGGAACGCCTGCAGGATGCTCCGCGGGTGGGACCAGCCTGTTAACCTTGGCTTTTAGCAGAAGGTCTGGGAGTTAAGGAGGCTTTGGGTCATCTTGGGGTGGATGGGGAGTGGCTGCCTCTGTGGGAGCTTTGTGTCCTGGAGGGGAGAGACTGGGCTGTGGGCAAAGTGGGGTGGAGAGCAATAGGTGTTAGCTCCTAGTGCAGTATCAGGACCCTCCAGCCACTGGTAAGTTCGAGAGTCCCTTGAAAAATGACTTTTCCCAAATCTGGTGACTTTTGGAGTTGTTTAATGCTTGGGAGTGTTAGCTAGGAAGTCCCATGTGGTGCTTGCAAGTGTGTCCTGGGCAAAGCTGCGGTGTTGGGGTGAGATATGAAGGGACAGACCCAGGTCCAGGTCTGCCCTGAGTGTTAAACCAGCCTCTGGTGAACCATCCGAAACAGCTACATCATGAGAGTGTTAATCCCATAATATTTGAGCAGCAAAACCTTATCTCAAGCACCAAAACAACCCCTTGTGTGTGAGGGACTTCTCAGTGCCCGTCAGTGTAGATGAGATTGAAAAACAAAAGACTGGAATGTCCATTAA
This sequence comes from Upupa epops, assembly GCA_013397515.1. Lineage (NCBI taxonomy): Eukaryota > Metazoa > Chordata > Aves > Bucerotiformes > Upupidae > Upupa > Upupa epops. The sequence continues at coordinate 238,562 of VZRI01006158.1, forward strand.
TGGAGATTGTGCCTTGGATAGTGAGTGTCTGACTGGGATCTCATCTCTCGTCCAGCACCTTCAGTGCTAAAAGCCACCAATGCTTGGCACTGGGGAGCCTTGGTGGTGAGAGTAGTGTGGAGCTGGGAAATCCCTGGAAACTCACTGAGGAGCAGCACTCTGGTTCCTGCCCTCATTTTCCCGGAGCTCTGGCACAGTAGGGAGTAGCTGCTGCCTTCCTGGCTCGAGGACACAAGTTGCATCCCTGCAGCTGAAGAACTTGTCTCTCCATCCCTTCCTGAGGATGGTGAAGCTGTGCTGGGTGAAGTGGGTACTCTTGACATGAGCTCCAGATCCCCCAGGATTGCAGGTTCCCCCCACTGAGGGGTGTTTCCTCAGTTTCCTGCTTGTGTTGTTGGATTAACCCCTCATTCAGCAAGTGATGGGAGTGTGAGGGGAGTCAGGTTGAGTGTTGTTCTGGGAACAGGATGCTCTGGACACAGGGGGTCATTCCACCTCTATGGGTGGGGATCCACTGTGGTCAGGGACACAAAGGGGTGCAGGGTGAGGATGTGTTAGGATAAACTGGGATTGGGGCACAGGGTGGGGCTGCGTGGTGGTGTAGGATTGGGAAGCATCAAGGTGCGATGGATTGAGATAATAGGGCACAGAACTCTGGGATAAATATGGGCACCAGTATGTGGATTGGGGTGCAGGCTGAGAGAGCACTGGGGAGCAGGATTGGGGTAGGGATGCACCATGGGGATGGATCTCAGAGGTCTCTGTGATCCTTGGGACTTTTTCCAGCATAAAAGGTTTTGATTCTGTATCTTGAAGTGTAGGATTTCCACGGAGGGGGACAAAGGATTTGGCTTGGGATGCAGGATGGAGGCACCTCAGAGTTCAAGCTGAGGATGTATTGGGATGCAAGATGAGGGTGGGTGGAGATGCACTGGGGCAGGATGCATTGAGGTAGACTGGGGTGCAGGATGGGATTGAGATGTGGGATGGGATGCAATAAAGTGCATCTGGGCATGGTATTAGGATTGGGATACCTGGGATGTGCTGCTCCCCCAGTGTTCGTGGTACAGTGGCTTCAGGGTTTGCTGGCCCAGGTTTCCTTGCTGGTGGACAGGAAGGCTCATGGCTGAGGCTAGTGCTGAGCCCTGGCTGAATGGTCCTGCCAGTGGGGCTGGTCAGTGCTTGTGGGATGTAGGGAGGGGATGGCCCAAAGTGGAGCTGGTGGGGAACACTAGGCTGAAATGAAGCGAGAGTGAGAGAGGGGAGGAAAAGCCCAACGGGGGGTGGGGGGGGGAAATGCTGGTTCTTGTTATGCTTTTTCCCTTCAAGCTCCTGATTTTTTTTTCATCCCAGCTCTTGGCTGTTTTTCCATTTGTCCCTTTTTGCAGGAGAGCAGGGGGCTGGGATGGCAGTGTTGAGGTGGTGGGTTTTGCCAAGGCAAACCATCACCCAGGTAGCTCAGGCAGCGCTGGGACTTCTGCTTGGATTCATTTTTCTGAGCTTCAGGGAGAGTTTGGTGGAGGCTTTGGGGAAAGCAGGGAGAAAATTAGTCTGTAGGAGATTCAGAGGGTGTTTATCACAGGGACTTTCAGCCAGTCCTGGGGCTCCCAAATCATAATCTGTCCATTCCATACTTGGGAGATTTTAAGAAAAGCTTGGGGAAGAGCCCTCAAAGTCAAAATCTGTGGGTGAAGCAGGAAGCAAATGGAATCGCTGAATTACGGTGATTTCTCCAGGTGTGGTGCTTTGTGAAAGGCACAACCTCAATAAAAAAGGGATGATGATGCTGTGGAGGTCTGTAGTGGGGCACAGGATTCAGCTCTTGCCCTGCCTCTGCTGGGGGCTCCTGTCTGTGCTTGAAGTGATGGGAAAACTAGAAAGTGAAGCTTTATCGGGGCTGAGCACCTGTAGAACCCATCAGGGCAGCTGGGTGTCTCAGCCACTAGAGCTTCTGTATGAACCCCCTGCTCCTTCCTGCCAGTGCAGGACGTGGGGGGTCATTGAATCAGCAGCTTTTCCTGTTCTGAGCAATGAATGACCCTTCAGTAACCTGGCCTGAAGCCTGTGGCAGTGTGCTGGCTGTCACAAATGAACCTGAGGTCATCAGGCAAGGATGCTCTGTTTGTGGGGCGAGGGAGAGCGAGCACCTGTCCTGGATGCTGGTGTTGCAGAATGGCAGCAGGTTATTGCATTATGGAAACAATGTGGGGTGGGGGGAACCTCTCAAAGTGAAGGTCAAGGTAGTGTCTGGGAGATGGGAGCCGCTTAGATGCTCCTGCTGTCTTCCTTGCCTTCATTCTGCTGCTTTGATCTCTTCCCTGGCCCCATGTTGTTTCTCCCTCACTGCCTGGTGTGCCCCAGGGAGGAGCGTGACCTCCCCACAGCTGCCTGGCTAGGCCAAGGAGATGCTATGGCAAGGCTGAGACTCTGTGGGCAGGGCACCAGAACCTGTCTGGCCACATTTTCCAGCGCATCCCATCAGGTTTCCTCCCTCAGGTTGGAGCCTGGAGCAGAGCCACTGGCCCAGCGGCTCCCAGCCCCATGACACATCATCTTGTGAGCTGCCTTCGCTGGTCAAAGGTGGCTGGGCTGAGGCTGGGCAGTTGGTAACTCTGGTGGCATGGGTGAAACAAGAATGGTTTTAACCCCTGGCTGTTTCTCCCCCCTCTTTGGCAGGTGATTGAGGACTTCTACAACCGTACGTGGCTGTACCGCTATGAGGAGCCTATCAGCCCTGCCACCCTCACCACACTCTGGTCCCTCTCTGTTGCCATCTTCTCTGTCGGGGGCATGATCGGGTCCTTTTCTGTGGGGCTCTTTGTCAACCGCTTTGGACGGTAAGCACTGTGTGTGGTAGACCTCAACCTTTGCCCCACTGTGGCACCCCAGAAGCACTTCTCTCCTACCGAGAGCTACTATCTGGGTTCTCTCCACTCTATTCAACCTCTTTGTCCCCCAGGAACCTCCTTACCCATGTTCCTTCCCTCTCCAGGCGCAACTCCATGCTGATGTCCAACATTCTTGCATTCGTGTCTGCTGTCCTCATGGGCTTCTCCAAGATGGCTTTCTCCTTCGAGATGCTCATCCTTGGCCGCTTCATCATCGGCCTCTACTCTGGCCTCACCACTGGCTTTGTGCCCATGTATGTGGGTGAGGTGTCACCCACTGCACTGCGAGGTGCCTTGGGGACCTTCCACCAGCTTGGCATCGTCTTGGGCATCCTCATTGCACAGGCAAGTGTCAGAGGATCAGCTTGAGGGGGGGGTATGTCTCCATCTTTGCTGATATTTGTCAGGGTCTGTGTGAGTTGGGGTTCAGTGCAGCGGCACAGAGTGCTGGGCCTCAGCTGGGGCTGAATGGATGGACCTGGAGTGCAGCAGCAGAGATGCTGCAAGGTCCTAAGGGTTGGGGTGGGCAGTGTTCCTATGTAATGTCTGTAGGACATGGGAAGGAATGTAGCTGCCCCAGTCCAAGCCTGTACTGTGCTGATGGGCTGCAGAGTTGCACTCGGTGCCAGTTGGGAAAAGGTGGCTTAACCCCTCTTGTCCTCAGGTGTTTGGTTTGGATTTGATCATGGGAAATGACTCGCTCTGGCCGCTGCTCCTGGGCTTCATCTTTGTCCCAGCCCTGCTGCAGTGCATCATCTTGCCCTTTGCCCCTGAGAGTCCTCGATTTCTCCTCATCAACCGCAATGAGGAGAACAAAGCCAAGAGCGGTGAGCAACCCCCACCCCTCAGCTCAGCCCAATAGGCAGGAGGGTCCTTGGTAACTCATGACTCCTCTACTTCCCCTTAGTCCTCAAGAAGCTGCGGGGCACAACAGATGTCAGCAGTGACCTCCAGGAGATGAAGGAGGAGAGTCGGCAAATGATGAGGGAGAAGAAGGTCACCATAATGGAGCTCTTCCGCTCACCCATGTATCGCCAGCCCATCCTCATAGCAATTGTCCTGCAGCTGTCCCAGCAGCTCTCGGGGATCAATGCGGTGAGTTCTAGGGCACCTGGATACTGCAGCTCAGTGTGTTGTACCCACCCATGCTGGCTTCAAGACTTGACCCCTTTCCTGCCCCTCTACAGGTTTTCTACTACTCTACCAGCATCTTTGAGAAATCGGGTGTGGAGCAGCCTGTCTATGCCACCATTGGCTCTGGTGTTGTCAATACAGCCTTCACAGTTGTTTCGGTGAGTGTTGGCCACCAGGGAAGGTGGCAGGAAGAGGGTTCCCCTCCTGGCTGGGGCAGTGCTAATGGATGTGTCTTCATCCCATAGCTCTTTGTGGTGGAACGAGCTGGGCGCAGAACCCTTCACCTCATTGGCCTGGCAGGGATGGCAGCCTGTGCTGTGCTCATGACCATTGCCCTGACGCTGCTGGTGAGTGGTGGGTGGGCTTGGGAGGTACTCTACACTGCCCCTTGCTGTGCTGGATTGGAGGAAGGGGAAGCCTAATTGGGGAAGGACTGGAAGAAGGGCTTGTCCCGGAGGTGGTGACTTCCCACAGCTCTTGGATCTCCCAGACATCCAGTCTCCAACCTGGAGAAACCTCCTGGCTCTCTCATCTGGGGTGGTCATATGCTCTGTCCCCTTTCCCTGAGCTGACATCTCTCTCTCCCTTGAACTAGGACCAAATGCCCTGGATGTCCTACCTCAGCATTGTGGCCATCTTCGGATTTGTGGCTTTCTTTGAGATTGGTCCAGGCCCCATCCCCTGGTTCATTGTGGCAGAACTATTCAGCCAGGGCCCTCGACCTGCTGCCTTTGCTGTCGCTGGCCTGTCCAACTGGACCTCCAACTTCATTGTGGGCATGGGCTTCCAGTACATTGCGGTAATGACCCCCTAGTGCTGGGGACACAAGCCTTATGCTTGGGTGGTGTGACTTTTCTTGAGCTCTGAAACCAGAATGGGATGGTTTGGTTGGGTGAATCCTCTATGGGAAGAGGGCTGGGATCTGAATGATAATGATGTTCTTATGGGTCTCTTCTAACTGGATGCCTTCTGTCAAAAGGAAGGAGGACCCTTCCACAGGGGTTTTGGATGGTGTTTGCTAGATGAACTGTGGTCTCGCTCTGTGCCAAGTGCTTGTGGTGGGGCACCATCTCCACCCACATGTTCACCCCTTCCTCCTCTTTTCTTCCCAGCAACTCTGTGGCTCCTACGTCTTTATCATCTTCACGGTGCTGCTTGTCCTCTTCTTCATCTTCACCTACTTCAAGGTGCCTGAGACAAAGGGTCGGACCTTCGACGAGATTGCCTCAGGCTTCCGGCAGGGGGGAGCTGGCCAGAGCGACAAAACCCCGGATGAGTTCCACAGCTTGGGTGCTGACTCCCAGGTGTGACCCCCACGTGGCCCTGCTTGCCCACCTTCTCCTGAGTTCCTTGGCTTTTATTTTTGAAAACGCTTTGTACAGAGACCAGGACAGTGGGAGCGGGGCCTCGCCCCCTCCAGACACTCCCCTGCTTTATGGGGGACAGACTGACCGACTTTTATTATTCTGGGTTTTTCTGCTAGGAACAACTTTTATTTTTAACCTTTTTAGCTGGTTTCGCGTCCAGGATTTCAAAGCAGTCGGTGTTTGCAAAAACCAACCAGGTGGCTCCTCTGGCGCCAGAGCCGCTCCCTTTGTCTAACGACGCGATAGCTTACCGAGCAAGAAACTGTGTAGCGGAAAGTTTTAAAGCTGGAAAAGTTTTTAAGGTTCTAATTGTAGAAAAATCAGGTAAATCGACTGAATCCAAACCGACCATCTTTTTAAGACAACGAGTTCTTTTTTTCGGAGCAGTCTGATTGATTTTATGCCCCCAGCGGGCCTGCGGTTGGGGATTCTAAGGATGGACCTAGGCGGCTGGATGGGTCAACATCCCCGCACTGGCTCTAAGCATCGGCTCCTTCACCTGAATTCCAGCCAGGAGCAGCCAACGCAGGGAGGGGGAGAGAGCATCTCTCGGTTTAATCTCAGCAATATTTACCTGATGGCAGCATGACCGGGCACCACCACATTACAGTGACACACACACACACCCTCCCAGCCCAGCCTCCACACAATCCACTGTCGTGCATCTCGGTCAGCTCCCTGCTCTGTGTACAGACTGGAAGATATTTATATTATATATATTTTTGTTCAATGGTTGTTAATAGTAGACGTTTAAGTTATAGCGGTTCTGATTTGATGAGCAAAGTACTGTAAATATTCTTGGAGTATATTCACACTGTATAATGTACACAAAGGTACAGACGCAGAGGTTGAGTTTCTATAGCAACTACGAGGAAGCTTTGTACATGGTTAGGATGACTTTTGTATAGTTATTACCTGCACTGTAGTTGTATCTATTGCACTGAACTCCAGGCTCTAGTGTATTAACCCCCCTTGGAAGTGCTGTCCTTTTCAGATGAAATTGAGGAAAAAAAACTTTTAAAAAAAAAAAAGCCTCTCCCTGTGCCCGGCTGCTGTGGGAGCACTGGGCAGAGTCCCCTGGGCACAGCGAGGGGCTTTAACTAATGGGGTTTTTTAATTTATTTGTCTGTTTGTAGAAGTGACCACACTTGAAAGAAAAAGGTCAGGGGGAGGTGGTGGAAAACACCCCCTAGCCCCCTGCAGCTCCCCTGTGCTGCAGGGGCTGGGGGGCAGTACCTGCAGCCCTGTGTGTGTGGTGGTTTGTTTTGGTTTTCTCTTTTTTTTACACGAAACACATTCAAAGCGAAGTGCCAAGCAGCAGGTGTGTGGTGTGTGAACAATAAATACGGATGGATGCAGAGACACCCCCACCCCCAGTCGTGTCCTTGTGCCTTTGTTTTGATTCGGTCATGCCCTCCCTTACCCTCTGAGCTGAGGTCACGTTCCCTCTGCTACAGGTGGGATTGGCTGGGCCTGGAGCCGAGTGACATCCCTGGGACCTGGCTTCTGTTCCTGCAAAAGACCCCAAATTTACCCCTTGGCTCTGCCTGTGGGCTTTTGACATCATCTCCTCTGGGCTGGGGTTGTCAGTGAGAGCTGTTAGCACCAGAGCTGGGTGGGGAGGGCAGGAGGCAGCTGCTCTTCTCAGTGGAATTTTATTCCCCTTTGAACTGCTGAGATGCCAAGAGCTGCAAGTCTGAACACTCTGGGGCAGAGAAATGCTGCTGTTGGTCAGTTCAGGCCTTTGCGCTGCCGTTGTGCTGCAGTGCCTGTAGCTGCCGCGGTGCTGTAGGAAACAGCTCTTGCAAAATCTTTCAAAGCTTCCAAAAATCTTTGTTTGCCCAAGGCTCTTCTCATGGTTTCCATTTCCAGCCCCTGCCTGTCACCGCTCCTGGAGATGCTTGGCACTGTGTGAGGTTAATTTTCCCTGGTCACCCAGCCAGGAACAGTTACGCTGAGCCTGTGTCCCGCGGGCTCAGCCAGGCTGGGGAGTGTCCCCAGGGATTACACAGCAGCGCCAAATCCCCGGCCACGCTGACCCAGATCCGAGGTGCTGTGCCAGCAGGCGCCATCCTCTGTGCTGTGGGGGTGGTCGTTCCAGCAGTGGGGGGAAACCTACTGAGAGTTGACATGTCCACCGGTGTCTCCTATAGGAGCACTGAGATCTCCCATCTGTCTCCTGCCCTTGCCAGCGCTATCCGAGCCCAGCCAGCACCATCGCACCCTGACACAAGGGCTGAAGTGGAGACTTTTCCTATAGCAGCAGCATCAATTCCTGCTAATTGCTCAGGCCCCAGCTTGATGGAGCAGTTAAAGCACGTACTTGACTCCATCCCAACTCAGCAAGGCAATTAAACGTGCTCGTAAATCCTCCTGAAGTAAATGAGACTTAATCGCAGGCTTAAAGCTCAGCTGAATTCAGAGCTCAGCAGCAGGGTGAGTTTCTCTTCACCTCATTCCCAGCTGCATGAGGCCATCACATGCTCTGGTGTCTGAACTGAGTGAGCTTGCTCTGCAGCCGGTGCCCAGGCTCTACTCTAGCTCGGCTCCCCCTTTCCCCAGAAAACACTCAGGGTCTTGTGCGCTCCTCACCCTGTTGCTCTCCTGGGGAGGAGACTGGGAGCTGTGGTTGGGATTGTGCATGGTGGACGTCCTTGTGTGTGATGATGCAGGGGACTTCCTCCCCTTGAGCTTGGCATCAGAGTTTAGGTGCTGGTGAGCTCGCAGCCATGAGGAAACCACAACTCTGGGTCAGACCCTCCAGCCAGAGCTTCTGGCCTTTTACCCTTTCCCTCAAGACTTCTGCCAGGCCCTCACACTGGTCTCATGGTCCCTCTTGGATGCAAGTTCTTCCCTAAGTGAAACAAAAGAGTCTCTTGGTGCTCAGAGCTCCAAGAGCCCTCTAAAGCTCTGCAAGAGGTGAGAACACAGATGTCGGAGGGGCGCTGAAGCGAGGTGCAACACCTCACATAGCTCAGCTGGGTCCTGCGGAGCAAGTGCCAGCTACCCAGGTTAGGAATGCAGAGAAGACCTTCCTGTGTCCCTCCCATACCCCTCCCCAGTGCCTCCCTCATCAAACAGAAAAGCAAATTGAGGAAACCAGTAACAAACAGCTCAGCTGCTCCCAGCTTCTGGACAGAGAATGCTAAGGCCTAAGACTCTGTTTGCTTATTCATCAGTCATCAGATAATGATTTGTGTGTCGCATGCTCACTGTGATTTGTTTCCCACCCTCGCTGTTACTCTCTGCTCAGGGGCTGAGCAGCAGATGAAAGTTAACTCCTACCAAAACGTTTCATTGTAGAGCACCTTGAGAATGGGGAGGGGACGCTGCAAGAGAGGGCAGTGCAGAGAGCACCCATGGTCTGGACTGCCTCCTGATTCCCGCTGCCCAGTTAAAGACACGACCTAGTTATCTGTAGGAAGTCTTGGAGTCAATCAGCTCCAATAAATGATTGATGGCTCCTTAAGACTCCTTTCACCAGGTTGAAGGCTTTGGGTCCCACCTCATGGGCCTGGAGTAAACAGAAGGGGCACAGGAATTATCAGGGATCTGGATTTTTTTCCCAGGGGCAGTAACGATGCCTGCAGTGGTCCCTGAAATAGTGGCAGTGGAGCAGGTACAGGCTCCAGCCACCCAGCTGTCTGCTCCAGAGGTGACCTGCACAAGCAGCTTTGCAGGAGAAACAGATACCACAGTGAGTGCAGACAGATTACTGACCACAATTGCCTGTGCTGGAGAGTGTTACCTCCTACTTCCCAAAGCTTTTTCAAGATAAAACCAGCTGCACTCCCTGAAATGAAACTCCTCATCTCTCTCAGTAGCTCATCCAAGGACCAGCCATTCTCAGTTAGAAAGCTGACTTTTCTGTAATTGGAACGTTTTCCTTTGTGCCTTCCAGACACTGACTGACAGCACGATGGATTTCCCTCACTCCGTTAAGAGACCGTCAGTTGTCTGCATTTTCACCCTTGAAAACACAGAACTCCTGAATCCCAGACTGGTGGGGTAGGAAGGGGCCTCTGGGGATCATCCGGTGCAACCCCCTGCTCCAGCAAGGTCACCCAGAGCAGGCTGCCCAGGATGGGTCCAAGCAGGTTTGTAATCTCTCCAGAGCAGGAGGCTCCACAGCCTTTCTGGGCAGCCTGGGCCAGGGCTCTGGCACTCTCACAGCAAACAAGTTTCTCCTCGTGGTCAGGTGAAACTTCCCACTTCCAGTTTGTGCTCATTGCTCCCTGTCCTGTCGCTGGGTACCACTGGGAAGAATTTGGCCCCATTCTCCTGCCCCCACCTCTAGCTATTGATCAAATTTGGTCAGATGCCCTCTCAGCCTGCTCTGCAGCAGCTGAACAGCCCCAGATCCCTCAGCCTTTCCTCAGCAGAGATGCTCTAACAGGCGCAAGAAACTCGCAATTCTACGTGCTGGTTTCCAGATGGCCACTGCTCATCACGGCCTCAGAATCAATGAGAGAACTGAGCGCACTGACATAGTGCTGCACCTGGAACTTTCAGCCCTGTGTTTTAACAGGGAGGCAACTTCAAAACTGAACTTCGAGTCCCACAGAGCAACTCTGTACTAACACCACAGCAACTACTGGCTGTCTGGTTCACAGGCAAAGTGAGTGAGGACCACATCCTGCTCACTGCACAACACCCAGCCTCAGGTCTAAACGCAGCAGCTGTTCTGCCAGGACAACCCAGATAAAATAAAAGATGACCCCATAAAATGTGGGCTGCTGCTTCGGTGCCTGCTCTCAGCTCTCTGACACTGCTTCTCCTCACTGGGCTGCAACTGCGCTGAGAAGGACAGGCTGTTGTTGGACAGTGTGTGTGTGCAGATAACACTTTCAAAACTGTCCTGTTACCTCTTCTAGACATTACAGAGCTGCTGCACGAAGCATCCAGACAGGATCCAAGCTCTGCACCCACAGGTATCTTTCTGTGCAGCCAGTCATTGTGTTGATGAGCCCTTAGTTTAGTAGGGAGATGGAGTCATGAAAGGAGCTACTTTGACACCCCTGTCCCTACTGGAGATGGTATCATGTAGCCCTGTCTTGGTGTGATTCCTACTGCAGCAGCTACTGCTGGAGAGAGATGGTGACAGGATTTACTGACACACTTCTTTGCTCTGACAATATTCTTAGCAGAGCAAAAAAGAGGAGCAGAGACCAGCCTGGCTGTGGTGGAACGCAGGGCAGTGCCGGGCCCATCAGTCTATCTCCTAACGCTTTATGCACCTTTAAGTCGCAGGGAGAGACTCTGCAACTTCCTTCTTGAGAGTGTTCTGCACATAACACATCCAATTATCAGCACATGCTATTCCATTGTGTCCTGCGGCTGCAGAAGATGGAGCTGTAGCCTACCTAAGTGAGATTAAAGATCTTCGCGTAATTAAATGGAGACAAAGGAGCTACAAAGAAATAGGATAATTGAATTACAGAACCATTTTGTTTGGAAGAGACTTTTCAGCTCATCAAGTCCAACCATTGACCCTATCCCTCATCCCACAAGTTCATAGTTTTTCAACCCCTCCAGGGACTTCCCCATTGCCCTGGGCAACCCTTGAGGGGCACACATTGTTGCTCAGGACCAACATCTTCCTCCCCTAGGCCAACTTGAGGCTGTTTCCTCTTGTTGCTTGTTCCTGAGGAGAAGAGGCAGTGAGTGAGAGGCTTAGAGATGATCCCAACATTTGAGGTGGGGCCTCACTGGTGCCCAGTTCAGTGCCCAGGGGATGATTCCTGTTCTGGTCCTGCTGGCCACAGCGGTGCTGACACCAGCCAGGATGCTGCTGGCCTTCTTGAGAATGCTGAAGAGGAGTCAAATCCTGCGGGTCTAATTCTTGTACTGTTAAAGCCACAGCTAAGGGCGCTGTGACAGGAGCGTGCACACAAAAAGGGCAAAGTTGTGGTTCCACTTGAACGCCCTGATTCCTAAATCAGCCTCGTTTGTTCCATCCAGCGCAGTCCGCTGAGCATCCACATCAGAAATGGCCCTGTTCTCCATCTGCTTTGATCTGTGGAAACATCGCACACAGCTGCAACACAGACATGTCCTGTAGGGCCCTCTCAGATCTCCCCTTGTGGACGGCGCTGTGCAATAGTACTGCTTACTCTCACCGTCTGCTCCGACTTCCCTGTCCTCTGTGAACAGAGACATTTCCAGTCGTGACTTCAGGATCTGTGACCTCAGGGGAAAGGCATGCGAGCGACTGGTCACCTGTCAGGAAGCAAGTGAATTATTCCACTTGTATGAATACACGCTATGTAGCAACTAGTTGTTCTATAAACAGTGTGTCCTGCCCTGCACGGCCCCAATACAACAACCTGTGCGGCTCCCTGGGAGCTGAGCTGAGCCCAGCCGGGTGGCCGCCCTCCTCCCGGCGGCAGCCTGAGCCGACAGTTCACTTCTCCTCTTAACTATTGATCTGCATCGGGCTTGAACAAACGGAACGGAATTCCTGAGGGGGTTGAAGCCTGCGAGAGGACTGCGGACAGACGGCACAGCTGCAGAAAATCAAGGTGAACAAATTAAACCTCTGGAATGTGTTTAAAGGAATCTGAGCATCCTCCTCCCCTCGCTGGATCGGGCCGTTCTGGTGATCTTTTGTCAGGGTGGCTTTTCACCGGCGGCTTGTTTGTGACCCACTGCTGCTCAGCTGCGTCCTGCCACGGAAACCCCTTGGTGACCTTCTATTCAGGGGCTCTCTCCAGCCTCTGGCACCGGGTATTACGGAGCAAAGTGATTTTTTAACAAGATTTGGCTGCCCAAAACGGAGACAATGTCAACGACTCTCTTTAACTGAGTACGGGATCTCTCTCTCATGGTTCCAACGCAGATAAAGATGAAAAGCCTGTGTGAGATTGGTACTGAAAGGCAGCGCTGGCACCTGATATGACAACCATCATCGGAAACAGGGAAAACACTGGAAAGAGCACGGCTCCCCCTCAGAAATGGAAAGAATCACTGGATTGCTCTTATTTAAAAAGATCTGTAAAATCAGAGAGTCCAAATGTTGTTCCAGCACTGCAGGTCCCCACATCTCCACAGCTTTTGGACTACTCCAGATGTGGGGACTCCACCACTGCCCTGGGCCAGGCCTGGACAACCCTCCTGCAGAGGAAATTGTTCCTCAGGGATGAATGAAGCTGTCCTGGCACAACCTGAGCCCCTTTCCTCTCATTCTGCCAGTGGTTCTTTGGTAGAAGAGATCAGCCCTCACCTTGCTCCAAGCTCCCTTGAGGTAGTTGTTGAGACCAATAAGGTCTCTCCTGAGTCTCCTTTTCTTCGGGCTGAACCTCCCCAGAGGATGACCTTTGCTTTTACCAACCTCAGCCCAGAGCAAGTTTGCTGTGTCCACTCTGTTCTGGTGAAAGAAAGTATTTGCCATGTGGAGACACTGTCCAGAGGCCTCAAGAGACTTCAGTTCAAATGCCGAACTCTCAGAGGAAATCTGAAATCTGTGTTAAAATATCAAACCTGTGCCATTTTTCATCAGGGTTTGACAGTACTGTGACCTGGGGCTGTTTCCTCACATCTCCTCCTCTCCCTGTGCTGCCCATATGTCCCCTGTCTGCATGCGCACCACCTGCTGCCCCTTTCCAGCTCTCCAGCCCCACCAGTGGTGCCCATTGCTCCCCCTGAAGCCCCGGTGGAGCTGGAGAGTGGGAAGGCTGTGGCACATTCCAGCTATTCTGAGCTGGCGTGTGACTCTCAGCAGATCTGATACGCTGCCAAGGTTCAGGCAGGTCTTGGGCTGCTCTGACGTGGACCAAAGACTTGCAGAAAACCTTTTACCTGACACCCTTTCAGGTACCTAACACCCCAGTGGCAGAGTGGGGAACCTCCCACAAGTCTTACAGACTAAGCAAAGACAGAGCTGTACAGACTTGGACTGGATGACCTTTAAAGGTCTCTTCCAACCCAAAATATTCTGTGGGATTATAATAGAAAGGAGCTAATTCTCCTCAACTGTGTCATCATGTACACCCACACAAAGCTACGATCGAATTCAGCAGTAGTGGGGGTACATCACTCTGCACAGGATAAATTTAGACTATGCAGGACATAAATAGGATGTTGAGGGGTTCATCTGCCTTTGAGAGATCAAGTGACAGCAGGGGAAGCATCCTCAGGGACAGAGCTGGCTACAGCCACTCCAAATCCGACAAATGGTTCTCGTGGCTAAAATGCTTAAACCTGGGAAAATGCTGTTACCCAGCTGCTGCACTGGTTCAGTGGGGCAGTCCTTACAGAAGGGCTGATGGAGGAGTCTTGGGGACAGCGATGACCACAACAGACAGTAACTTCTCAGGTGAAAAAAGGCAACTGTGCCAGCCAGGAGCGGGAATGTCTGTTCATCTCAGGACCAAAGAACAGCTGACAGATAAATGTCCAAGCAGATGCAGCAAAGCCAAGGGCTCTGTCACTCCAGGGGAAAAATTGGTCAAATGCCACGCTGGTTGCCCTGTGGGTACAGAGGTGTCAGTCACCTAGAGATCGTGGGCATTTGTTTTGTGTACCCTAAAACCAGGACCACAGACCTACCTGCTGCTCTCTTCACAACCACCTGCAAGTGCTAGAGAAGGGAGAAGGCTCAGAGGGTTTGTCCGTGAGTTGCCTGACACCCTCTGCCTGGCTTGGTACCAAGCTGTGAGGGAATGTAGAATGAGGAGCAGCACTGCTTTCTGCAGTTCTGAGGACAGTGCACTGGGCCTGGAGAGATACCTGGATGCCTGTGGGAGGTTACCAACACCTGAAATGAGGTGCAGAATTAAGCAGGACAAGGAAGAAACAGAAACATTTAGAGAGCACAGCCTGTCTTTCAGAGATGGGACCCAGGCTATGTATTCCCCACTTCTTTCCCAAGGGACTGTTCATAATCTGGTATGAATCAGGCTGCAAAAGCAGCCTGAAGCTGCCTTTCACCGTTGGCATCTCCGGACCATGTGTTCCCAGCAGGTTAGCTGCAGGCAGCTGCTAACGCCGCATGTATTATCACGCTAGAATTACTCATGGGATCTTTTTTCTCCCTTCTCTCGCCACCCCATTTATGACTGTCCTTGAGAGAGCTGGATCCCGGCAGCAGAGCACTGTGTGCGCTCCAGTAACAGCACTGATTTGCGGTGGTTTCTCGTTCCCTTTCCGCTGCGGTCGAAGAGTGGCTCTCAACAACCTGACACTGTTTAAGGCACAGCAGGCCAGAAGAAGCAGCTCGGCTGCAGGCAGAGCGAGCGCTTCTGAACGAAAGGAGGTGTTCCTCCGACGGCAGAGGCGTCCAAAGAGTTTGCTGCTTCCCGAGATAAAAGCACAACCAGCCACACTCAGGAACTTCATGCTTTGGGGAGTTGTAGGAAGCCCCAGAGGTAACAAGCACAGTTTCAAACAACTTCTCTCACGGGACACCCTGGGGGCGGGGAACGTTTCAGTGGCTTTCATTGATCTCTCATCCTTTGCTCCAGTCCCACACAAAAAAGAGGGAGGCGTGCGACTCCCCAATTCTCTTTGGAATGCCCTTGAGGCAGGACAGAGACATGGCACAAAGGCAGAGCTGGTCCCTCCTGATAAATGGTAAAAGGACACCAGAAACCTGAGCAGGGAGGTCTTGCCCTTGCCCTGGGTTACTATTTAGACAATACTGAGCAGCGGGGCTGGCCAAGAGGAGATAAGCAGGCACCAACTGCACAGAATCAGACTGAAGCGCAGCGCTTGCAAGGCTGCCTGTACTGCTTCCCGGTGCTTCCCTCCCAAACTGCTGTGTTGGTTGAAAGATTGACTGAGGATTTCTGCCTGAAAACTTGGTAATGGGACAGGCTGAGCTGAGGAAAAATAAAAAGCGAGGTCTCTTTTTACATTCAAGTTTGGGAGCTGCAAAGCAGTGATTGTTAAGTCCTTTGTGTTTGTAATTAATGGCTGGGAACCGGAGCTGTCACATCACAACACTGCTTTCATTCCTCCTTGAAGAACAGCTCTGGACACTCTCTTGGGTCTTGTGGTGTCTTAGAAGAACATTTTCACATCTACAAAAATAAGGCAGCAATAATAAAAGCTATGAAGGGCAGAAAATGACCATCACAAGACCACAGCAAAGATGAGACGAAGGGGCTACAGCAGGGGTTCACAGACAGTAGAAGGGGTGACTCATAGCAGGCAGTGGAGTGGACGGGTTGCCACGGTGGTGCCAGCATGGCACAGCTCCATCAGCAAGGGACACTGTCTGGAAGCAAGGAGACTGCTGCTTACAGGGGCTGTGGCTTCCTCCTACCTTCTCCTGGCCAGTTCTAGGCATGGAGAAACGGGTCAAAACGAGACCGCCATAAAGCTGCATTGTGCTCCTGTGAATCCACCACCTGAGCAGCGTTTGGTGGTCAAGCAGCTTGGGCAGTATTTGTTTGCCATTGGAATCCTTGGCTCCCATAGCAATTGCTGCTTCTCCCAGCAGTCTCCACCGCTGTTGGTCTTTGCAGCATCTCATCTATCCACCGGCTCCACAACTGCTTCTCCTTTTGAGTGCCTGTGTGCTGCCAAGAGCTCTCCAGCAACTGCCCTTACAACCTGCTGAGGGAAGCCAGTGGAAAAGAGCCAGGATACAAACTTATCTGCTTCTCTTTGCTTTCAGCATTGCCAACCCCAACACTTGTGTGTCGGAGCAGCAGGAAAGATGCCTGGAAAGAACTCTTGTTGTTGGTGTGCCCTGCAGTGCTGTCGTGGTTAAGACAGAGAGATGCTTGCTCCTCTCTTGCCAGGAGGTGTGGGTAGGTCTGTGCAGCAAGCGCCAGCAGAAAATAGCATGTTATCTCTTCACTGCTTTCTGTCTTCCCCCAGTGGTGGAGAAGAGGGCAGAAAACCCAACTCCTGGCGTTTTGGAGGCTGGGCTTTGGTGCTTTGCTGAGGTTCAGTGCTTAGAGAAAGGTGGAGTGGTACTCTGGGTGAAGGAGCAGCTCAGAGACAGGGAAGCTCAAGAATACCCTGAGTGTTTCCTGGAGATCCTGTCTTCGATAAAGGTCATTCTTCCTGGAGAATTGAGAGCTTCCAAGAACACACCCTGGAGCGACAGCACTCTGCAACAACAAGACAGAGCTAGAAAATAACATCCCCTCTGCAGCCCCTGAGCTACTGGCACACAGAGTTAAACAGGCACCAAGCCATGCTGGGCGAGCATGCGGTGCCCAGGAGAAAGTCAGCACATGCTCAGGGCAAGGAGCAACAAGAGCTGTGATTTATCAGGCCACCACTTCTGACCAGGCCATGGTTGAAGCCGACATCAGCTGTGGCGTGTGGGTTATTGAGCAGATTGTCATCTGGGGAGGTGCTGGAGACTGGCACCATTCTTTTTTTACTCCCTGTCTAAAGGATCATGTCTAAAGCTGCTCCCTGTGATGTAAGCTGCTGTAAAACATCTGCAGGGAGGACTCTTGCACTGCTCCCAGGAGGAGAATGGGCAGGATAAAACAGAAGGCTTGCAGCACTGAATATTTAAGACTGTGCAGTTCCAAGCCCTGGGGGGATCAGTAGCCCCACGCCCCCAGACCTGCACACTTTGGGTTCTTTTCATGTGTGTGGCAATTACAGCAGTTTCTCTGAAGGTGCCCCCCACCCCCTGCTTTTCACTGAACTGTGCTTTGGGGTGGCCTAGGACCCCAACTCTGCACCAGCAGAGGGTTAGGAACACACTCTAGGTTCAGTGCTATGCTCGCTGACTGGCTGACAGGCATCAAAAGCACCAGTGCACATGAGGAAGCACTGGTGTCTCTGTTGGGCAGAGTTTGAGTGCTGCTGGGGCTGACTCAGGCTCAGATTGTTTCCTGTGCCCAGGGACTGCAGTGGGCTGACATCAGGCAGGCAGGTGAGGCTATTCTCAAACAGAAACTTGGAGTCCTGTCAGGCTGGAGGTTCTGTTTGCAGGCAGCCCCCCGGCTGTGTTGACAACAGCAGATTTCTATCAACAAAGCTCTGGAGTGCAAGCGAGGTTCGGTATGAAACTCATAACCTCCTGCCTCATGCGCTTTCCCTTAAGCCAAAGGGCATTCTGGTGTGCACAAGCTTCCCAGTGTCCTGACCGAGGCTCCAGCTCTGTGTTTTCTAAACAAACATCTGAAGTGGAACAGAAATGGTCAACAACTCATAAACCTGTGGGCAGACTTTGAGCAGAACAGAATCACAGGATGGTCTGGGTGGGAAAGGGCCTTCAAAGCTCATCCAGTCCAACACCTGGCACTGAGCAGGGCCATCTCCAACTAGAGCAGGTTGCTCAGAGCCCCAAAGTCCAACTTGACTTAGCACATTTCCTTTCCTCTGGGCAAGGCGGGCCAGTGTCTCACCACCCTCAACAATTTCTTCCTTCTATCTGGTTAAAATCTCCCTTTTTCAGTGTAACCCATCACCACTCATTCTGTCACAGCAGCTCCTGTCTGTCCCCATCTTTCTTATAGGCCTCTTTAAAAACTGGAAGAAGTTCTCCACAGAGCTTCTCTTCTCCAGGAAACCCTTCTAGCTCTCCCAGCTTGGCCTTATAGCAGAAGTTTCCATGATCAGAGCAGTCAGTATTTCTGGGGCCTCTTGTGGCCCCATTCCACCAGCTCCAGGTCTCTATTTTGCCGAGGTGCCTAGAGATAGACTCAGCAAGTAGGATCTCACCAGAGTGGAGTGGAGGGGCACAATCACTCCCTGACCTGCTGCCCATGCTGTTGGGGACACTGCCCAAGACACAGGGGGCTTCTAGGATACATCTGCAAGTGGCCAGGTCATACCCAGTGTTTCATGCAGCAACACTCTCAAGTCCTTCCTTGCAGGGCTCTTCTCCATCCTCCATCTCCAGTTTGTGCTGGGGGTTGCTCTGACCCAGGTGCAGGACCTTGCACTCAGCCTTGTGGAATGTCAGGAAGCATTTTTCTCTGGTTGCCATGACACTGCTTAGGTTTTCTCCAAGCTCCAAGAGCCTTTTTGAAGTATTTTTTTATTGACTCTGAATGCGAGTGTGATGAAGCCACCAAGACAGGGCAATAAATACTCTCATCCTTTCCACACTGCCCTTAAAGATTCAGTAGCCAGTTGAGGTCCAATGCTGCTGATCCTGTACGTGGCTGTACCTAAAGCAGACTCTATTTGGGGGCTGTCAGCTTCAGTTCTGCAAGTAGGTAATCAACAAGATCCATCCTTTCTTAGGAGACAGGGAATTCAAAGTCTCCCAGCACATACCGTTCTCAGAATCTATTTCATTTAAATAGTCTGGAGACAAAGGTCAAAGAACAAACGTAGGAGGGCTGTTAAAGCTCCCATAAAATGGCTGCTTCAAAAAACCACTGTCTGCTGACTTTTCCCATGAAGTCATTCCAGGCTGCAGCTCTGCAGGTGCCACCTGCTAACCTGGGCGTGCACTCACTGCAAGGCAGTGACTCTCCCTTCCTTGCCAGCCCTGTCTTCCTGCTGTCTTCCCCAGAATCTCATTCAAACAAGTGAGTATCTTCCAGCGAATGCAGCAGTACTTCCTTGCTCTGCTGCTGTCATGGTCCTTTGTCCCATACATGGCACCACTGCAGCTGCTATAAAGGCAGAGGTGTCATGTCAGTTGTTTCAACACCAGTGGGAATTTGGTAATGAAGTTTGTGGCAAAGCTCTGAGCAGTTCAGGATGCAGGAAACCCACCCCCAATAGGATCAACTTTAACTTCTGTTCCCTTTGGACACTGAAAGATGTAAAGATCAGGTCATGCATAAGCTGGAGCAGGAGCCTTGGCATTTTGCTGGATGCTGCTGGGACATCCTAACACTTTACTTTCCTTGGCCTTTGGCTCAGTTTTGCCAGTGATTTTCAGGCAGATAGGATTCTCCAACCCAGCCTGCTCAGTCTCTATCTGGCCTACAGGAATTTGCTGGCTGAAGTCTTTCAGGCTGGAGGGCTAGGCTGGGAGGCACTGAATGAAATTCAACAGGGGCAGTCTAGAGTCTGGCATCTGGGCATGAACAACCCCAGGGACCAGTACAGGTTGCAGACTGACCTGCTTGGGAGGGACCTGGTGGGTCCTGGTGGCCAGCAGGATGGCCAGGAGCCAGCAATGGGTCTTGACAGCCAAGGAGGCCAATGGCATCCTGGGGTGGATTAGAAGGGGGGTTGGTTAGTAGATTGAGAGAGATACTTCTCCCTCTCTACTCTGCCCTGGTGAGACTGCATCTGGAATCTTGTGTCCAACTCTGAGCCCCTCAGTTCCAGAAGGACACAGAACTGCTGGAGAGAGTCCAGCACAGAGCCACATTGATGATGAAGGGAGGGGAGCATCTCCCTGCTGAGGAAAGGCTGAGGGAGCTGAGGCTCTTGAGCTTGGAAAAAAGGAGCCTGAGGGGTGACCCCATGAATGTTGATTAAGATGGAAAGGGTGGGTGTCAGGAGAAAGGAACCAGGCTCTGCTCAGTGGCACCCAATGATTGGACAAGGGGCACTGGGTGTCAGCTGGAGCAGAGGAGGTTCCACATCAATCTGAGAAGAAACTTCTTCCCTGAGGGTGAGAGAACCCTGGAAGGGGCTGCCCAGGATAGATGTTTCAAACCCACCCAGACTGCTCCTGTATGACTGGATCTAGGTGATCCTATTCTGGCAGGGGCATTGGACTGGATGATCTCTCAAAGTCCCTTGCAACCCCTGACACACTGTGATGCTATGATTCTGTTGCAAGCTTTCCCCAGCAGGACTTCTGTCTATGCAGCTTTTACCCTTTCTGATCCCAAAAAAGAGACAGCAAGGAATTGGCCACCAAAGCACCAGTGCTTGGCCCAGAAACAATCTCAACATAATACAGGACATAAAATGCAGAAGATAAATGCTGCACTTCTCAGTGGCACCGCTTGAGTGTTACCAGCACACTTTCAGCTGCTCTGTTGTCTTATTATTTTGCGATTAGCAGTTATGCAACCATAGAAGGATAATTTATTTTTCTGGGTGAGATCATTTGAAGTAGCAGATGCACTTGGGAGAGTTATTTTATTTTATCAACATTGTGGAAAAGCCACCCTGTAAACAACAACAACAAAAAAGAGTTGAAAACCACTTGGGCTGGAAAGGAGCAGCACATCTGCACCACCCACGAGGCCAAAAAATGGAGATAAAAGCCTGTACTTAGTGGGAAAGACTGATTAAAGCTGGCTGGTAGGCAAAGGGAGAGGACTGTATTTCTTTGTTCCCCTGCTTTGAGAAAGGGGAATCCCTCATCAAACTCAGCTGGATCCTGGACTAACTGGGGGGGGTGGATGAACTACCTAGTATAGCAGGAGATCCAGAATTGCTGCTGCCACAGGAAGCTCAGGACTGCAAAAAAGGCAGGAGGCTCATAAAATCAGACAAAGGATGCTCCTACCTTATTGGAGAGTGTTTAAAACAGCAAGAACCTTAAAGCTCTGCAGCTATGTACTGAAGAGCTACATCAAGGTATAGTAAGAAAAGAACAAACTGCATTTCACCAGCAGCACTCTAAAGCAATACCCATCTGTCTTGTGCCTACCTGCCTCTTCCCCAGCTGCTCTGTGCTTTCTTTCCTTGTCAGTGAGGAGGCAAGGGAGTGGTACAGGAGGATGTACGGATTGGAATCAGCGCTTGCACGTTCATTTGTAGCTCCTAGCCCTGTCTAGATGACCAGTGTCACTAACAAAAGAAGAATGGGGATACTGTCTGCTTGGAAGTGATGTGAGGGAAGGAAGGTTGTGGCCTATCATGCCTTCTGGTCTTTGACCACAAGAATTCCCCACAATGGCCACCAGCCCTTAGTCTGCCCACAGAGCACCTAATGATATTCCCAAGCAAGCATGCAGTGCTGTCCTGCACAGTTGCCATCATTCTGTAGGTTAAAACCTTATTGCCAAACTCCTGGTGCAGATAGCTTGGAGTCAGTGTCAGGTGGAAACCAGCAACAAGTGGTGTTCCCCAAGGATTGACACTGGGACCAATTCTATTTAACGCCTTTGTTGGCAACATCGGCAGTGGAATTGAGAGCACCCTCTGCAAGTCTGCAACTGACACCAGGCTGTGTGGGGCAGCTGACATGGAGGGAAAGGAGGGAAAGGGACCCTGACAGGCTTGAGAGGTGAGCTCAGGTCAACCTCATTAAGTCCAACAAGGCCAACTGCAAGGTCCTGCACCAGGACTGGGGCAATCCCTGGTGAAGGATGAACTGAGAACAACCCTGAGGAGAAAGACTTGGGGATGCTGGCTAGTGAAAAACATGGGACAGCATTGTGTGAGGGCAGCCCAAAAGGCCAACTGTATCCTGGATCATAAATGTCACCAGCAGGTAAAGTGAGGAGATTCTCCCCATCTACTCTGCTCTGGTGAGACCNGGTGTTCCCCAAGGATTGACACTGGGACCAATTTTAACGCCTTTGTTGGCAACATCGGCAGTGGAATTGAGAGCACCCTCTGCAAGTCTGCAACTGACACCAGGCTGTGTGGGGCAGCTGACATGGAGGGAAAGGAGGGAAAGGGACCGTGACAGGCTTGAGAGGTGAGCTCAGGTCAACCTCATTAAATCCAACAAGGCCAACTGCAAGGTCCCGCATCAGGACTGGGGCAATCCCTGGTGAAGGATGAACTGAGAACAACCCTGAGGAGAAAGACTTGGGGATGCTGGCTAGTGAAAAACATGGGACAGCGTTGTGTGAGGGCAGCCCAAAAGGCCAACTGTATCCTGGATCATAAATGTCACCAGCAGGTAAAGTGAGGGGATTCTCCCCATCTACTCTGCTCTGGTGAGACCCCACCTGAAGCTTTCCATCCAGTTCTGGGATACTCAACACAAGAACATGGAGGGGCCATGATTACCAGAGGGCTGGAGCCCCTCTGCTCTGAGGACAGGCTGAGGGAGTTGGGGCTATTCAGCCTGGAGAAAAGGCTATGAAGAGACCTTATTGCAGGCTTCCAGTAAATGAATGGGGCCTGCTGGAGATGCATTTTTTACAGCGGCTTGTAGTTATAGGATGAGGAGTAATGGCTTTAAACTGAGAATGGATTTAGATTAAGATCAGCTTTTCACTATGAGGCCCTGGAACAGCTGCCCAGGGAGGCTGTGTCTGCTCCATCCCTAGAAGTGTTCGAGGCCAGGTTGGATGGAGATCTGGCCACCCTGGTCTGGTGAGAGATGTCACTGCCTATGGCAGGGGGTTTGAAACCAGATGATCCTTAAGGTCATCCAAACCATTCTGCAATTGAACAATTCAACACTTTGCTTTCAACCCTGCTAAATACAAAAAAACCCACCCCACAGCCAAACAAACCCCAAGTCACTGTGAAACCAGTGAAATGTGTGATTGACATGTGACCTCTCCGAGGATCCCTGGTAAATTAGATAGGTGAATGCTCAGAAAACTCGCTGTGCTGCTCTGTCTGGCATGGGCACTGCTCGGAGCATGAAGCAACGCTCGAATCAAAGTGCTCACTCCAGTTTCCACGGCTCTGCTGCTGAGCTCTTTCCTGGGCCTCATCCCTGTGTCCACCTTGCCCTGGAGCTTGTCCCTGCCTCCTGCCCCGGCTGGGAGGTCATGCGGGCTTTCTTCCTGTGCTCTCAGCCCACTTCTTTCTCCTGTGCCTGGTCTCGGACCTTCTCCCTGTGTCCTGGGTCTGGTCAACTTGCTTACTGTACTGGTCTTGTACCCCCGAGGCTGCTCCTGCCTCCTGGGCCTCGGCTTGAGGATTCCCCCGGCGTTCAATACCTCCCGCCCGTCTCTCCGCCCCAACTTCCGCGTACTGCGCTCCTCCCCAGCCTCCACCCCTCCCGGCTCAGCTCCCCGTTGCCGCAGCGACCCTTCCGGTGTCGCCCCTCCCGTCACTTCCGCCGGAAGGGGCGGCGGGGCTGAGGCCGAG
>VZRI01006158.1:261978-275409 GCA_013397515.1 Upupa epops
CCGGCGCGCTGCTGGCCCTCGAGTTCACCGGGCTCGTCGAGTACCTGGCCCTGCTGCGAGCCGCCGCCCGAGCCCTGGCCCCCCTCGGTACCGGGAGGGGACGGGACGGCCCGGAAGCGGGGAGGGAGCCAGGCGGGAAGGGGACGAGGCAGGCCCGCCTTGGAGGGGACAAAATGGCCTCGGGCTGCGGCCCTGAGAGAACGAAGTCGGCCCAGGCACCACCCTGTGGTGATGGTGTGGTCTCGGGGCCCAAGTGTGAGGGAAAGAGGGGCCTCGTGGGTGCTTCAGTCTCTGGCGTGATGGTCTGGGTTACCCCTGAGGCCCTGTGGCTCACAGGGAATTATCAGCACTGGTGGGTGACAGCGTGTCAAAGGGGACCCCAGTGTGGGGCATCAGCACTGCCCTACCCAGGATGGTGCTACGCAGTGAGAGGTTGTCCCAGAACTGGTGGGATGTTTTCCCCAGCATGCAGCTGAGGACACCCACAGGCATCTTACTCACCTTTTATTCCGGGGCTGCACCCAAAGGGGTGCTGGGGGTGTTGCTGCAAAGCCAACACCCCAATTGTTAAACAGTCATTCTTTAGCACAGTCCACACAGACACCAGGACATAGACGTCATTCATCTTATTTCTACTGGTGATAGCAATCCTTTTCCTAAAGCTTCCTGGATGTAATTTCTCTGGCTCTGTGCAAAGATGCAGCAGTTGCAACTTTCACTGCTTAGGCTACAGATTCCATCAGGATTCCATCATCTGTCATTAAGTTTTTGGTTAATTCTGCACTCTTATTGCTTTTGACCAAACCTTGCACAACAGCACTCAGTCCCACTGCTGCTAATAATGGTGACCTCATGACTAATGAGAGTGCTCTGATCTTGGGGACCTTTGTCCTTAGTTGCCATCTAGGTTCTTCAGGGTTGCTTAAATTTGTGGCGCTATACTTGCTTGATTTTGGGCAATTTCAGTTTCCTCTTGCCATCTGAGAGGTGCTCTGGGTTCCCCTACTTTGTGGGAAGGCACCAGCAAGCTCTAGTCTGTTCTCGTGCCTGAGGTTAGGCTGCTTGGGCTGCCATAGCAGTGCTGGATGACCACAGGTGTGTTTCTTGTAGGCTCCAGTGTCATGTTTTACCTGGCAGCCGCAGTGTCTGATTTCTACATCCCAGCCTCAGAGATGCCTGAGCACAAGATCCAGTCATCGGAGGGGCCCTTGCAGGTGAGGCACTCCTGGGCATGACCCGTCCCCTCCTAATGCCCTGTCCCAGTGCCCTGCCAGAGTCACGGATGCATGGGGACCTGCTGTTACTAAGTCCTGGTCTCTTTCAGTTATGAGAGCAGGTGGCTCTAGTGCTGGGTAGGTAACAAATACTGAGTCTTTTGGCAACTTACTGGGTTAATTCCTTATCCTTAGTGAGACCAAGCCTGACTCCCAGTGTCAGAGATTCAGAAGCTGGAGAACACAGACTCCTGCTTTTTTTCCCCCCCACGCTTTGGTGTGTTTGTTTCACATGCCCTGAAGAGTTGATAGGAAAGTGGGTTAAGGTTTGACAAGGTGCCTGCTTTTTGGAGAGTTGGGGAGTGTGACTCCTGCTGTTGGAACTTTTCCCTTGTCTGTGTTTATATTTCCAGAGCAGGTCCTGGTGCTTCAATAGCAAAACATGTCTGCAGTTACCAGGGGCCTGCCTCTTCACTTAAGAACACCCTGCTCATTGTTCATACCAGGCTGCGGAGTTAATTCAATTTTACAGTGTGTGCCAGTGACATTTTGATGTGATTTGGTGAGATTGGACCAAATAGTGCCTTGGAGAACTTCCCAGTGTAAACAGACCCACTGGTAGGGAGAGACCTTTGAGATCATCAGGTCCAACTGTTAACCCAGTGCTGCCAGGTCACCACTAAATCATGTTGTCCCTGAATGTGAAGTGAAGCTGGAATTTCCCCATCCCTCCTCCCCAGTCTCATGTTAAAACACATAATGCAGTCTTTACTGAAGCTCTTTTCTATTGGTTTTCCTTGGTGTAGATCACAATGAAGATGGTGCCAAAAATGCTGTCACCTCTTGTCAAAGAGTGGGCCCCAGAGGCCTTTGTTATCTCATTTAAACTGGAGACGGATCCCTTGATCCTAATCGAGAAATCACGGCAGGCTCTGGAGAAATACCGTCACCAGGTGGTGGTGGCAAATGTCCTGGAGTCCCGGCGAACAGCTGTCATCATTGTAACCAAAGACTCAGAGACTCCATTATCTCTTTCGGATGAAGAAATAGCTCAAGGCATGGAAATCGAGGAGAAGATTGTGAACTTTCTGCGGGACCAGCACTCTGCCTTTATAGAGAGCAAAGCCTGAGCACCGGCCTTGTCCCAAACCTGTGACACAGGAGAGGGAGTGGAACTGGAGCAATTCTCTCTCCCAGGTAAATAAATCCGTCTGCAGTGGGGCGCCATGGGGAAGCTGCCGTCCAGAACCCTGTGACTTCTCCACAGCTCTGTGTTGGATAGTGTTGCTTTGGAGAAAACAAAAATACACTGAAGTTATTCCAAAGGACAGTGTTCGTTGTGGTGTTTGTCACAGGAAAGAGGTTGATCTGTGTGCCAGGGGCTGGGCCAGCTGGAAGGCAGAGAACCAAGACCAGTGTCTGTGTATTTAAGAGATTGTTTTGAGTCTGCCTCCTCAGAGTTTCTGTTTCAGTTGAACAGCTCATCCTGGAAATCGTCTCTATGAACATAGAGGAAAGGGTTATAAGGAGTGGTCACCATGGGTTCTTCAAGGGGAAGTTACAGCTGACTGCTCTGGTGGTCTCTGATGGCTTGAGTGGCTTGTCCATGAAGGGAAAGCAGTGGGTGCTGCCTGCCCTGCCTTCAGCACAGTTGGGGACACTGGGAGGCGCACACTGGTGATGTGCAGGTGGGGAAGAAGATGGAACCTCCTGCACATCTTCAACGTACTCATGAGTTCAGAGACCTGCCTGTCACTTTCCTGTATGTAATCAGTCCTGCTAGCTCAGGGATTTCTGTTGGCCTTTGGGTTTTCTTTCTTCTTTGAGGAGAAGACTTGGGCTCCTTGAACCCTTCAGGAGTCTCTAAGGGCTGTGCCACTGTTTGACTTGGGAATGCAGGTGTGGGCTTCCCTGTGTAGAGACTGCTGCTTCTGCAGGTGGTGAAGCCCAGCTTGGAGAGACTTTCAAAGCTCAAACTACGCCCCAGCCATCCCAGTCCAATGTTGGTGATGGTCTTTTTGGGAATGGGAGGTTGAACAGAACTTCTGAGAGCTCACATCCCCCCTGTGTCTCCAGTGCAGGCAACATTCAGGCAGCAGCCTGCGTTGCTTTAGGGGATCTAGTACTCTGCTCAGCAGAGGCTTCCCTTGTGTCCCTCTTAGCCATTACTGCTCTCCTCTACATCTCCTCCTGTGGCGCCACCAGCAGGTGGGCTTTGCTCTGTAGGACAAAGGCTACTCTGTCCTTGGGCTTTCTCCGTCTCCAGGTGCCGCTGTGCCTGGGGGTGGCAGCTCCAGCAGCTTCACGGGGCTTTAGAAGATCAGACCGCTGGACCCTTTGGGTGGCTTTTGGAGCCAGCAGAACCGTTTTGGTGGGACATGAGCATGGGGGGCACTGAGGGGGCCCTAGGGGACACTGCTCGCGGTGGCCGTTTGGCAGAGACATTGGAGGGGAGGAGGCGTCACCCGCGCTCTCGGGAGCTGCCCCGCCCACAGAGGGGCGTGTCCGAGGTGGGGGGGTGGGGCCAACAGGAGGGGCAGCCTTGCCAGTCCGGTGGGTGCCCAGGTGGGGAAAAAGGGAGCAGCGGATTCCCCAGGAGGACCACGGCAGGGCCCCCTCGCCGCTGGCTGCGAGCTGGGGTCTTGGACTTGCTGACCTGGCTCGGACTGTTGCAGCTGCTGGGGCATGGAGCAGTGCTGGGAGGGGCTGGGTGGTGCCGGGAATGGCTGAGTACCCCCTGCCAGGTCTCACCCTGGGCCCCAGCGTGTCCCTTCCCCTCGTTTAGTCCAGCAGGTTCACGGGCCGTCACAACCAGAAGCTGCTTCCTCACCCTCAGGAAATGAGGGCTGGGCCCAGCCTTGGTTTCTCCAGTTGAAGTACCCAGCAGCACCTCTGAGCCCAGAGCCCCCCATAGTTGTGGTGCCTCCTGCTTTCCAGAACTTTCAGGCAAGTTCTGAATGTCTGCAGAAGCTACGAAGGTACAGAGCAGCAACAGCAGCATCCCACAAGAGGTTGGGATTACCTGGAGAATGTCAGAGGATCCATGGCTGTTGGGGCCATCAGCTTGCTGTCCAGGCATTGCCCTGCTCTCTTTATTCCTAGGTGGAAAGTTATGTGGGCCTTGTCCATAACGGGATAGAGGAATGAGAAAGCCATCAGTGACGATTATAAGAAAGAAAACCGGCAGTTCAGACTTGAGCTGGCATGGCTGCAGCTACAGCAGGGTAATCCTGTCTCTCCAAAGCAGTCTGTGGAAATGCATGTGTAGGTTTTTCTGAAGAGCTGCTATGAAACCGCTTTGAAAGCAGAGCAGCATGTTCAGTGAGTTCTGTGGGAGCTGCCTGTGTGGTACGTGGTTTGGGAGGCTGAAAGTAGTGTTTATGAGGGATTAGAACTGATGTGGAAGTGGCCTGCAGGTTCTTGTGTGCTTTTACTGCACTTTCTCTTGTGAGACCTCACCTGCAGTCCTGTGTCCAGGTCTGGTGTCCCCAGAAGAACCTGGAGCTGTTAGAGTGAATCCACAGTAGGCCAGGAGGACGATCAGAGGGCTGGAGCCCCTTTGCTCTGGAGACAGGCTGAGGGAGTTGGGGCTGTTCAGCCTGGAGAAGAGGAGGCCCCAGGGCAGCAGTTTTCAGCACTTTTCAGGCCTTCAGGAAAGCTGGAGAGGGACTTTTGACCAGGAACTCTGATGACAGGACAAGGGGGCTGGGTTCAAGCTAAAAGAGGGGAGTCTGAGATGAGATCTGAGGCAGAAATCCCTCCCTGTGAGGGTGCTGAGGCCCTGGAACAGGTTGCCCAGTGAGGCTGTGGCTGCTCCATCCTTGGCAATGTTGAAGGCCAGGTTGGATGGGGCTCTGGGCACTCTGGTCTGGTGAGAGGTGTAATTGCCCGTGGCAGGGGGTTGGGCCTGGGTGGTCTCTGAGTCCCCTTCCAACCCAGACGGTTCTATGAATCTGACTTTCACTTTCTTCTTTCACTGAGAATTTTCCAGAGGCTGTTTGAAGAACAAGATTGATGATGCTGTTTGTTTGCCAACTCTAAATTGTTTCACAGTGACTCCTTGGGTGACAGAGTTTTCCTGTGATCCCTCTGAAGTCCCTGAATTTGTCACTGGCTTCGGTTTAGACAAAGTGCACTCTTTAAAAACTGCTGTTTTTAAAACAAACCCCATCGTGGTTTGTGCTGGTGATTCAAAACCTGTCCTGAGTGCTGATTTTACTACAGTAATTTTGTTTAAAAGAAGCTATTTCTAGTTCTCCTTGAGTGATATGGTTTGCATGGAATCACTTCCAGTAAGGGCCAGTAAGTTTGGCTGGGGTCAGGTCTTGATTAGTTCTTCAGTCCTCCTAGTCTTCTGTTGTGCTCTTGGCACACACAGTGTCCTGAGCCTGAGCTAAAGCTGGGGGTGGTGACAGGTCTGTGCAGTTTCTCTGTTTCACCAGCTGTTGCTGGGGCAGAAAATACGGTTTTGGGAAACGGGTGGCAGGTTTGACTCTGCAGGAATGCAGTAGATGGGGATGCTTTTCAAAGGTGCCTTCAGGTCCGATCCCCTAGGCATGTAAAGCCACCGTGAAAACTCTGATACTGAACACCCAACCCTTGAATGAAGCTCAGACTGGGATCCAGCTGGCTGGAGAGCAGCCCTGTAGAGAGGGCCAACAGGATGCTGGGTTGCATTAACAAGGGTATCACCAGCAGAGAGAAGGGTGTTCTCTTGCCACTCTGCTCAGTGCTCGTCAGACCACACCTTGAGCACTGTGTTCAGGTCTGGTCTCTGCTAGACAAAAAAGATGCAGAGAGACTGGAGAGGGTCCAGAGAAGGGCACCAGGATGATCAGGGCACTGGAAGACCTCCCATGTGAACAAAGGCTGAGAGAACTGGGTCTGTTCAGCCTTGAGAAGAGAAACCTCAGAGGGGACCTTATTGCGATGGTCCAGTCCATCAAGGGTGGCTCCCAGGAGGATGGAGACTCCTTTTTCACAAGTTGTCCTGTAGAAAGGCAGAGGGGGGGATGGCTACAAGTTGCTCCAGGAGAGAGTCCCACTGGATTTGAAGGGAAAGTTGTTCATGCTGAGAGCTGTTAGACAGTGGAATGGTCTTCCAAGGGAAGTGGAGGGTTGCTCAACTGTAGACAGTGTTAAGGCTCAGCTGGATAGGGTTCTGGGCCAGTTCACTTCAACCAGATCCTGCTTTAAGAGGTTGGACTGGATGATCCGTCTCTGGAGGTGTTCAGGGTTAGGCTGGATGAAGTGCTGAGTGGCATGATCTAGATGTCAGATTTAGGGTTACTTGGTTGGTTGTAGATTGGACTGGATGATCTTTAAGGTCTTTTCCAGCCTCATCATTACTGTGAGACTCTGATCCCTGAGGTCCCTTCCAACCCGCAAACCTGTGAACCTGAGTTGAAATGCTTTGGCAGAAGCCCCCCACGAGGTGGCAGGCGCGTGGTGAAAAGGCCCCCGGAGCGGCTCTGTGCGGTGACTCAGCTCTTCAGCACTTCTGATTCGTAGGGATTCTTGTGGGGGTTGAGCAACGACTAACGCTGGCCTGGAAATGGACAGCCAGTTACCTTGGTGGGTTGCTAATTGCGAGCCAGCATCCCTACCCCCAGGGGTGGCTGTGGCTCAGTGGTGTGCTGATGCCGTCTGATGTTTCCCAGCAGCTTTTCAGGGTTTGAGATCCTGCTGCCAGCTTTGGTTTATAAGACTCAGGGTTACCTTGCTGATGGTCCTGCAGTAGGGGTTGACAGTTGAGTGAGCAGAGCTCTGCCTTCCAGGCTGTCTTTTGCAGCAAGGGCTGCCAGTCCTGAGGGGTTTTGGTCATTTTCTTGAGGGACCAGCTCTTAGCTCAGTGCAGCAGCCTCTTCACAAAACCCCTGTGGGCCTGTCTGTGGCCTAGAGTAGAGGGATGTGCCTGTGCTTTAGTGGTTGCAACTTCAGGATTTTTGTGAAGCCTTTGCCTGCTCTGGGTCTCTGATGGACCTCAGCTGCAGGGTTCGATGCTGTGTTGCCGTGTCCATTCTCTGGGCCTCTGCTTTTCATCAGAGCTTGTGCAAATCGACACAGATGCCTCATGAGCCCTGTGGGGTGTAGGACAGGCTGAAGATCTTGAAGTAGATCCCACGCCCCTCTTATTTTTGTGAGGCAGCCGGTAGGCACAGATCTGCAGATGAGGCTGGAGAAGAGTCTTGGGAAGACCCCAGCCTCCTGGGATTGTTCAACAAAAACTTGGACAGGGCAAGAACAGAGAATGGTGGGGGCAAGGTTTTGGGAAGCTTGAAATGTTCAGATGGGAAAGGGTAGCTGAGGCTGAGCCTGTGGTACAAAGCAGGGGCCTGACTGATGAATGATTAGTGGCAACTAGACAGGACCTGTCCTGGCCTTGTTTGTGGTGTTGGCTGGGGGAGCAGAGACATGGGGAAGGGAAGGAGCAAAGGCTTGGGTGAATGCGGGAATCACTTGGGTGGGCTGAGCACATTCCCTTTTCCAAAAGCTGTTCAACAGAGCAGAAGCTCTGCTTGGCCTGAGGATCATTGGGAGCTAAACAATGTTTTTGGTGATAGAAAGGAAGTTTTTCTTAGACCTTTGCTTCTTGCCTGGTACAGGTTGAAAGGATTAGTGCAGAGAGCAGCCACTGCTGTTGACGGCAGCTTTAGCTCATTTTGTCCAGCAGTGCCGTCTTCCCTTTCCTCGAGGCAGTTTGCAGTCCATTCTGATGATCTGAGTACGCTGTGGTGTTTCTGGAGGGCAAATCGATAACTGAGCTGTGTGCCCGAAAGCCTATCTGCAGCCCAGATGCAACCCCTGTGAAACAACACAGTGCTGCAGGGGGCTTGCCTGGTGTGCGGGACATGTGAAACAGAAGGGATGAAAGTCTGTCACCTGATCTTGTTCATTGTAACAGCCAACTGCTTACACTAACCCAGTGTGGACCAGAGGCTGCAGAGGAACCCAGTGAACTGCTTATTTCTGAGAAGTGTCCTGGGTGGAAGACACTTTGCAAATACAAGAGTTGTTTTAAGAAAGCGAGGGCAAAGGTGGTGAGGAACAGCTCTGTGCCCTGGTTGGCTTGTGCAAGGTGTCTGCTCAAGCAGGACGTGTTGGACATGGGAGGGAAAGAGTGGAAGATGCTAAGAAATTAGCAGGCTTTGAGCTGCTGGTGGTCTGTGCTGTGTTCAGCAGACTCCCCTCATCCTCTCAAATCCTTCCTTTTACCTCGTGGAAACCTTGTAGGCCTTGTTACCCCAAACTACACTGCTTAAGTGTAGATGAAGTTCTTGCAAGTGAAACAGTGTAGGAGCCACCACGTGTGTTCTTGCTGCTGGTCCTAAAGCGAGGTGCATGTCCTGTTTACCTGTAAAGCAGAGCAACTCCCAGCTTAGCTTGGATGGGATGTAGCAAAACTGAGAGGAAACTGCAAAGCAAATTGAAGTCGGGGGGACTGTTGGGTTGAGCAGGAGCTGTGGGCTCTGCCTGATGCACACAGAACAAGTGTCTGGCTGTTTCTCAACTGCAAAGTGCAGTATTTTGCTCTCCTTCCCACAGGGAAGCTGCGAGTCAGCCACATCCGATCTCTTCATTGAACAGTTTGTAATTTATAGCCATAGGGGAGGGCGATGGGAAACCAGAGGGTATTTTCCATCCATAGGGCTGGGCAGAACTGGTTGCAAAATGCAGAGTGGAAACATGTGATTGATTTGGGCCTTAGGATGTGATTGTACCAGGTCCCCTGGTAAATACAGTGTGTGAGAGTGAGGAACAGCCTTGTACAGAGCTGTGCCTCCGTACGAGGAATATTTGCTCTGCTTCACTTCAGATATCCAGCTCCAGCTTCCTGAGTGGTGAAAGAGTGTGAACATCCTTCCATCCTCCATATAAAACCTGGTGAGGCTGGTTAGTCTGGAGAGGAGAAGGGAAAGAGGAGACCTTCTTGGTATCTGCAACTACCTGAAAAGAGGATGAAGAGAGGTGATGGTTAGTCATTTCTCCCAAGGAACAAGTGACAGGACAAGAGGAAACAGCCTCTGGTTGGCACCAGGTGAAGGTTAGGTTTGCTCTGAGGAAAAACTTCTCCCTGGAAAGGGCCCACAGGCCTTGGCACAGGCTGCCCAGGGAGGGGGTTCAATCACCATCCCTGGCTGTGTTTCCCAGTCAGGAGATCTGGACCTCAGGGACAGAGATCAGCAGTGGCCTTGGGACAGTTGGGTTGATCATTGATCATAGAACAANAGTCATTTCTCCCAAGGAACAAGTGACAGGACAAGAGGAAACAGCCTCTGGTTGGCACCAGGTGAAGGTTAGGTTTGCTCTGAGGAAAAACTTCTCCCTGGAAAGGGCCCTCAGGCCTTGGCACAGGCTGCCCAGGGAGGGGGGTCAATCACCATCCCTGGCTGTGTTTCCTAGTCAGGAGATGTGGAGCTCAGGGACAGAGATCAGCAGTGGCCTTGGGACAGTTGGGTTGATCATTGATCATAGAACAATACAATCATTAGGGATCAGAAGGGACCTTGAAAGATCATCCAGTCCAGTCCCCCTTCCATAACAGGATCACCTAGACCAAGTTGCACAGAAATACATCCAGGTGGGTCTTGAATGTCTCCAGAGAAGGAGGCTCCACGACCCCTGTAGGCAGCCTGTTCCAGTGCTCCGGTACCCTCACTATGGAGAAGTTGGGACCTTGGGAAGAAGATTTATATGGAACCTCTTGTGTTCNTGATCATAGAACAATACAATCATTAGGGATCAGAAGGGACCTTGAAAGATCATCCAGTCCAGTCCCCCTTCCATAACAGGATCACCTAGACCAAGTTGCACAGAAATACATCCAGGTGGGTCTTGAATGTCTCCAGAGAAGGAGGCTCCACGACCCCTGTAGGCAGCCTGTTCCAGTGCTCCGGTACCCTCACTATGGAGAAGTTTCTTCTTTGGGAAGAAGATTTATATGGAACCTCTTGTGTTCCAGCTTGCATCCATTGCCCCATGTCCTATCACTGACAAGAGCCTGACTCCATCCTCCTGACACCCCTCCTCACATATTTGTAGACATTAATGAGGTCACCCCTCAGCCTCCTCTTCTTCAAGCTAAAGAGCCCCAGCTCTGTCAGACTTTCCTCGTTAGGTAGTGGTTCTACTTCCTTCATCGCTGGGACTCGATGATTTTTTCCAACCTAAACAATTCTGTGGGTCTATGAATTGGGCAGGAATGCTGCCCAGGGGAGTGAGTTCTGAGGTCACATTGTAGGAAGTACCCTGTGTCCCTTTGTGCCTTGGGGTGCTGTTTCTCTAACCCTACCCCAGGCCCTCATTGGTTCTTCCTGTGCTTTGCTGATTTTTCACATGGGAACAAGTGCCCTGACCTCTGCTACGGGCTGCATGCGATGCACCAGGGGAAAAAGATCTTCAGATGTACCCCCCTACCACCAGTCCTTAGGGAAATGTTGATGGCCCTGCTTCTGTGAGGATATGGTGCTTGGCATCTCTTCTCCCACAGAAAATGGCTGTGTTGTTGAACACTCATCCATTTGGTTTCTCTCAGTGCTGCCTGAGCCTGTAGTTTGCTTTCCAACAAGCTGTGTGTAGGGAGACAGTCAGGTTGGGGAAACATAGTTGCTGAATAGAAGAAAAGCATCTGGGGGCTTATCAGAAAGATGGGGGGCTGTTGTGATAGGACAAGGGGTGATGGGTTAAGCTAAAAGAGGGAGATTCAGACTAGAGAGAAGAAATTGTTTCTGCTGATGTAGTGAAACCCTGGCCCAGGTTGCCCAGAAGAGGTGGGTGAAGGTCAAGTTGAACCTTGGGGCTCTGAGCAACCTGCTCTGGTTGGAGATGTCCCTCATCACTGTGGGGTGTTGGACTGGATGGTCTTGGAATGTCCCTTCCAGCCTAAACCAGTCTGTGAGTGTATGAAAATGGAAGGAATGGGGCTCATTTGTTCTCTACTCAGAGAAAGCCTTGACTTGCAGGTGCCCACCTGAAGAAGATGGGAGGATGCTGGTGCAGGAAGGCTTGTCTGCAGTAGTCCACAGTAATGTCAGCGACCAGATGGCTTATTTGCTCGTGGAAAGAAGGTCTCTGCTGGAGAAGCTGGACCAGGTGGATCGGCAGTGGAATCCCCACAGCTGTAGGAATGGGCCATGTGTGGCACAACTCCAGGTACCGCCTCCTGCAGCTGCTCAGGTTGGCAAGGTGGAGAAAAGGGTATCTCTGAAACAAGTTCTTAAAGAAAAAATCTCTTGCCTACCTGTGAGGACATGGTGGATTCTTAATGCTGGAGTTGATTTCTTCATGCATTTTCGCACTGGTATCTTGACACTTGATTTGCTCTTGTCTTGCACAGAGATAGGAAATAGGATCGGGATTAAAGAGTTTGTGATTTTTTTGGTCTGAGGATCTTCACCAGCTAATAGTGACTGTCTAGTAATCTAGATTTTCCACTATGAAAACTGAGTTTCAGATGATGGAGCACCCTGAAAAATCATTAATTTCAGATAAAAATTTCCCTTAGACTTCAGCTGAGGATAAAACCCTTTGTTGTCTTGTAGCTGCTGAGAGGGAGGATGGAATTTAAACAAATCTCTGCTTACAAACTGAGCACAGGAAGCATATTTCACAGCAGGGGTTGACAGAGGGCAGGTTAGAGAAGACTGTGTCTTGAGGTTTTACTTTCTGTCCTCACAATGAAGAGGGCTGGCAGGTGGTGGAGAGGCAGCAGCAGCTATTGCATATTGCAGAGATGGTCTGTGTCTGATCACCTCAGCTAGGGACATCTTGCTCCCACCAAGGCCACTGATGGCCACCTACTCCTAGAGACGTCACTGGAGCCCAGAAGCTGCTGTCCCTTGTAGCTGTTTCTCCTGCATTTCTGCTCGCTGGTGTGATCCCTGGCTCAGTTCTGACAGCAGCAGTGGTTGGATGTACAGGGGAACAACAATTGCTGTGCTGGGTCAGGACTGGAGCATGTTTATCCCTCTAGTGCTGTGAGACAGCATGAAGTTTTCCTTCTTCTTCCCAGTCTCCTGCCACTTCAAGAGTGGCCGGGCCATGTCATTGCTGTTGCATCTTTTATCTCTACCTTGAACTTTAAACCCTTCCGTGTTTCATTGTGGTAAAACTGCTGATGAGCCAGTGTGTGCTAGGTGGCCAGGAAGACCAAGAGAATCCTGGCTTGTATCAGCACTATTTTGGCCAGCAGGACCAGGGCAGAGCCCTTATATGAGCACTGGTGAGCCCCCAGCTCCATAAGGAACAGCTCTCAGCAGACCAGGCTGCCCAGAGTCCTGTCCAGCCTGGCCTTGAACACTGCTTATTCAAGCCACGCAGTTTTATTAATGTTGTCACTTGTTGTAGCAAGGACGTTCAGCTGTGGTCACACTGAGTTCCTTTGTTTCAGCTGGCTTTGTTTGATGCTCTCTAGCTCTTTTATTAAGACGTTGTAAACAGTTGTCTTTTTATCTGCCTGGTTTTACTGACCTCCAGAGCATCAGCTGGAGAGCCCCAGGGTGCCAAACTGTTTTTACTGTTGGATGTCGCTAAGGAATCATCCAGGTACAATAACAACTTCAGAAGTAAATATCCACCTCAGAATTGAAGAAACTGCTTGCAGTGAGGCAGAGAAACTGCATCTTCTCTCCTCTCCTGAGCATGTTCCAGGCGGGATGGGATTTGCACTTCTCTCAGTGCAATGGCTGGGAAAGGCCAGTGAGGCCAGGGAAGAATGCAGGTGCCCACACATCTGCTGTGGAATAAAAACGTTCTTGCATGGATCTCATCCTGAGGACAGAGCTGACTTCTGGCAGTCCCACTCAGGACTGTTCATTCTAGTGGTATCAGTTCTTTTACCAAGGCTGCTCTTGTCTGCTGGGTTAAGGTGGGGAGAGCATTGTTACAGCTGGGTTGGGTAAAGGACAGAACCAAGGCTGGAGCATCTGCCTGATGAGAGGCTGAGAGAGCTGGGGCTGGGAAGAGACAGTGTCTTGGGTTATGGAATCAAAAAAGATTGTATTCTATTTTCATCTGTTGAAAGCAGTTGAGAAGCTGTGTGGTTTTGGTTTTTGTAACTCTAGGGGGCTGGGGGAGTGAATGCCTTTTTACTGGCTCAACTGTTAAAACCAGGTAGGGCAGTGTTTCTTGGGGTGGGGGAGTGAATGCCCTTTACTGACCCAATTGTTAAAACCAGGTGGGGCAATGTTCCTTAACTATCTTCTGCTGGTGGGCCATT
>VZRI01006158.1:275652-304353 GCA_013397515.1 Upupa epops
TCAGGGTCTCTAGGACCTTCTTTGTTTGTTTGTTGTGTATACTACTGGTATTTTAAATATTCTTAGTAAAGAATTGTTGTTCCTTTTCCCAAATCTTTTGCCTGAAGGCCTTTAAATTGAAAGAATTTGGTATTTTGGAGGGAGGGGGTTGACAGTCTCCATTCCGAGGGAGACTCCAGCTTCCCCAAACCGAGACAGACAGGAACGTATCTGGACCTCCAGCCTAGCTGTGAAAATGAGGAGACTGATGAGAGATCTCATAAATAAAGGGTGGCTGTAAGGATGATGGGACCAACCTCTTCTCAGTGATGCACAGCAACTGGGCAAGAGACACTGGGCACCAACTGGAACACAGGAGGTTCAGTTTAAATATAAGGAAGATCATCTTTCCTGTGAGGGTACCAGAGCCCTGGCCCAGGCTGCCCAGACTGGTAG
This sequence comes from Upupa epops, assembly GCA_013397515.1. Taxonomy (NCBI): domain Eukaryota; kingdom Metazoa; phylum Chordata; class Aves; order Bucerotiformes; family Upupidae; genus Upupa; species Upupa epops. Next base: position 276,088 of record VZRI01006158.1, read on the forward strand.
TGGAGTGTCCTGCTCTGGAGATTTTCAAACCCACCTGGATGTCTCCTGTGGGACTGCTCTGGGCGATGCTGCCCTAGCAGGGCAGTTGGATGAGATGACCTTCAGACATCCCTTTCCACACCCACCAGTCAGTGGTTCTGTGAAACCCTCAGGTTGTTCATGTGTGAAGACCAATGGGGTGTTTGCTTGAATTCCTCCTGGTACCTGGTGCCAAGGCTTCTGCTAGGAAGATAGGCCTGTGAATACCTGGTTTGTACTCACTTCGCATGCAGCTGCTGAGAGGAATGAGACATGTTAAAGGCAAACGAAGACACAACATAGGCTGGATGCTCCCTGTTGTACTGAAATGCCGCTTCTCTGCAGATCTTGCTGGACACCTTGTTTTTCTGTGGCTTTTAAAGCAGGTGAAAGACACATCGGACTTCTGCTTTCCCAGAAAGCAGTTTCCCTGAAGCAGAACTGTTTATCCTCCCCAGATAAAGTCTGTGCTGCCCATGGCTGTGACCTAGAAACTGTTGGCTAATAACCCCATTGTCTGGGGTGGCATTGCCCTGATTGTGCAGAATGAGGAGTCTCAGCAGTGTTAATCAGGTTAATTGCTCCTGTTACTCTGTTTACTGGAACATGCAGCCTTTCTTAGTCTCAAATGATCTGTTACATTCTTGTTTCACAGCTAGGCTGGAGGTCCAGATGCATTCCTGTCTCTTCCAGGAATGAAAGCAGCTTTTAGCTGAACTGCTCAAGCATGGCTGGTTGTTTTCTGGTGCCTCCTTGCCAGTGCAAGAAGCCAGGGTCCAAACTCAAAGCTTTGTGTTCTTGTCGCAGATTGATACATGGGGAGGTTGCTCTCTGAGACCTCTCATCTCTGGAGCTGAGGTGCAAAGTACGGCTGACAGCCAGCCCCCTGAGGGTTAGCAGATCTCTGGTGCAGGCTGCAGGGGAGCAGGAATCTGTTAACTTGGAAAGTGGCTCAAAAGAGAGGGAGAAGGGGCAGAAAGCTGTGCTGCTCTAATAGAGCCAGTCAGGCCTGCTCAGCCCTGGGCTGTTTCTTTGAACAGCACTGAGCTTCCAGGCTCTGAAGGGAAGATGGTTCCAGAGACATCATGGGTTAGTTAAAAAAATACAAGTGACCCTGCAAAGTTGCCAGCATGGGCTGAGTCAACGGGGGTCTTTACACGAGCATTTGGGTTAACTGCTTAAAACATTCCCGTCAGAGGTAAGGGATCACAGCCTGCCTTCTCCTGGAGATAGAGTGGGACTGCAAACTCTGTGAGTTGCTGCCGAGGTGCACATGACACAAGGTTTTTGTTGGTGCTGACATACTAAAAGCATTTTCTGTGCAAGTGTGGGTTTGATTACATTTGTCAGCTGTTAGAAGATGTGCTCTAATAGCAGCATGAATCCATGCTGCTTAGCATCAGACAATGTGTTGGGTTGGAAGGGACCTCCAAAGGACATCCAGTCCAACCCTCCTACACCAAGCAGGGCCAACGCTCACCAGACCAGGTTGCCCAGAGCCCCATCTGGCCTGACCTTGAATGGCTCCAGGGATGGGGCCTCCACCCCCTCTCTGGGCAGCCTGGTCCAGGGATCCCCCACCCTCAGATCCCAGAACTTTTTCCTCCTGTCCAGCCTCACTCTTCCCTTTTCCAGCTTCAAACCATGACCCCTCATCCTATCGTTCCCTGCTGTGGGAAACAGCCTTCTTCAGCTTTCTGACAGCCCCTTACAGGGGTTGGAAGTTCACTATAAGTTCTCCCCACAGCCTCTTTGGGCTGAACAGCTTCAACTCCTTGATCCTGTCCCCAGAGCAGAGGGGCTCCAGCCCTCTGAGTGTTTTTGTGGCTTCTTCTAGATTTGCTCCAACAGTTCCTCGTCCTTGAAGTGGATGCAGGACTCCAGGTGAGATCTCACCATGGCAAGGTGGAGGGGCCAAATCCCCTTTCTCGATCTGCTGGCCACACTTCTCCTGTTGCAGCCTGGGATGCAGTTGGCCTTCTGGGCTGCTGTTGCATGCTGGTGGCTCATGGCCAGCTTTTCACCCACTAGTACCCCTGGACCTTTTTCCACAGGGCTGCTCTCCAGCAGGTCCTCCCCCAGCCTGGATTGATACTTCTGGCTGCCCTGGCCCAGGGGCAGGACCCAGCACTTGGCCTTGTTGAACCTCATGAGGTTTCCCTGGGCTCGCTTCTGCAGCCTGTCCAGGTCTCTCTGGATGGCTTCCTGTACCTCTGGGCTATCGACTGCACCACCAGCTTGGTGTCATCAGCAGACCTGCTGAGGGTGCATTCAGCGTCCCTGTCAATATCATTAGTGATATCAAACAGCACTGGTCCCAGTATGGACCCCCAAGGGAGTGTGCTGGTGAGATGATGGGTAAGGTGACACCCCTGGCTTTTTCTTGCTGGACGTGTGCACACAGTTGGGATTTTGAGCAATGGGTCTGTTCCTGATCCCAGTGAGCATTCTGGTTGGATTTAGCTGATGGGACATGAGCGAGTGCTGAGTGTCAGGCTGTGCAGCCACATCGGTGCGGTGCTATGTTTGAGCTGATTGCTTCTGTTGAGGGCTCATCAGCCTGGCGTCAGGACTGTTGTGCTGTGTCAGAGAAATGTGGAGATGAGTGGGCCAAAGGCACAGGGATGAGAAATGGCTCCTTCTCTCTCAGATGAAGTCATATTTCTGTGCAACCGTGGGGTAGTGGGAGCAGTGGCCTCCTGCTCTCTGGGATCAGGTGCAGACTGGAGCAGGACGTTGACAGTCACTGTAGCTCTCATAATAGCTATGGAAGCACAGACTTTCACAGCTGGCTTGTAGTTGTTTCATGGAGTGTGGTGGAGTTGTCCGCTTACAGAACTACTTGTACTGTGTGCTTGAAAATGCATCTTGGTTAATGGGACTGTCTCAGGGAAGGAAAAGCAGAGGCTTGTGTGGGGAAACAGCCATGGCATGGTGTGGCTGTACAGTCCACAGTGAAGACTGCATGTCTTCACTGCGTCTGCAGTGGATTTCCCAAGCTCGGCTGCTTTGTGTTTAAGTTGGTACCTGTGCTACAGCAGATCAGGAGGGCTGTGGTGGGTCCTGCTTGGGTCACATCACCAGGAGCATTTTCTCACTTTCCTTTGAGTTTCAGTTCTACAGGGAGGAGTTGGAAAGGGAACAAGCAGCACGAGCAAGCATGGATGAGGCCACGTGGAGGCTGCTGACAGTCTGGGAAGAGATCTGGGGGTTGACAGCTGAGTTGGATGCAAAATGGGTAAGTTCCCACTTCTTATTACTGCCATCCCCAGTCAGTGTGAGCCTTGGGTTTCTCATCCAGGAGAGCAGAAGGAAAGCTCTCCTATGCCCCTTCTGCTTGTAAAGCGCAAAGATCAGTGTCAGATATTAGTCTGGTCTACAGGAGATGGGAACTGCAATCATTAGCAGTCCAAATCAATTGAGTGGGAAAATCTGAGACATGGGTTTATCTGCTCTGCGATTGCAGCAGCAGAGTCTTGACTGATTTCCCTTCCCTGCCTCGTACACAGGGAGAAATTCCTGCCCTGGGAGGAGGTGAAGAGGGAGTGATGCATAGCTGAGCCTCTCATCCCTTGGTTATTTGAATGGTCTTTGGGATGCTGCCTCGTTAGGAGCAGCTTAGCAAGTACTCCTAACTGGCACTTAATCTGCAAATCTGGAAGGATCTGGGGGTACTGACTGATCACTGGCTGAACAGGAGCCAACAGTGTGCCCAAATGGCCAAGAAGGCCAAAGGCATCTTGGCTTGTATCACCAACAGTGTGGCCAGCAGTAGGGAAATGATTGTTCCCTCCTAAAAGGCACTGATGAGGCCTGGCCTTGTGTACTGGGGGCAGTTTTGGGCACCTCAGTACAAGAAGGGCATTGAAGGGCTAGACTGGGTGCAGAGAAGGGCAACAGAGCTGGGGAAGGGTCTGGAGAACAAACCTTGTGAGGAGCAGCTGAGGGAGCTGTGGCTGATCAGTCTGGAGAGAAGGAGACCTCATTGATGTCTGCAACTACCTGACAGGAGGATGGAGAGTGGTGGAGATTGGTTTCTTTTCCCAAGGAACAAGGGACAGGACCATAGGAAATAGCCTCAAGCTGCCCCAGGGGAAGGTTAGGTTGGCTTAGAGGAGAAACTTCTCCCTGGAAAGAGCCCCTAGGCTTTGGTGCAGGTTGTCCAGGGAGGGGGTTGAATCGCCATCCCTGTCATCCCTGTGTTTCCCAGTCATGGAGATCTGGNGGAGTTTTGGAGCTCAGGGACAGTGGTTAGCAGTGGCTTTGGAGCAGCTGGGTTCAGGGTTGGACTGGATGATCTTGCAGGTCTTTTCCAATCTAAACAATTCTCGGTTTCTCTGATTCACTGCTACCTCCTGTTGGAGATTTCCTGAGCAAAATGCAGCTTTCTGGATGGTTTTTCTCTACTTTATTACATTATCCCAAAATCTGTGATGCAGAATTTCAGTGGAGAAGAGCAAAATGTGGTAACACTGCCCTTCGCAGAGACTGGCTTGCCTAAGGAGACTGCTACCACCAGGGTAGGGTTTATGTGTGAGTTGAAGGTCCTGGTGCTGACCCTATAGCAGTTGGATTGGACTCAGGCCCTGCTAACCCTTCTAACCAACCTACAAACCCATCACTTACGGTCTTTGATCAGAAGCAGGGGAGTGAGTGTTCTGTTGGCATCTGCTCTCTGCATTGATTGCTCTGTGTGTGTCCCTGGGGCTGGAGCAAGCATTGTGTTTCAGCCTCTGAACAGTGCCGCTTCTCCAGATCGCAGATGGGCTGAAGCATGCGACTCCTCTCAGTGGATTGTAATGTGCTCAGGGAAACTCTGAGGTTTAGAATCTGCTTGAGTAGGAAATGACTGTAAGACTTCCCAAACGGTGAGTACGGGTTTAGTATGCCTGCGTGCTTTATTACGCTGAGTTGGATTGGGCAAAATGATCATTGGAATGTCATGGTGGCTGCCCCAGTGATGGGTATCCTCATGCCTTCTCCTCCCAGTGGGACGCAGAGCCCACTGCTCTATAAATACATTGATTCCATAATACAAACCTAAAAAACCCTCTCTAATCTTAAGTAAAATTCCACTTGAACAGTGGGGTTTGGTTGAGTGATGACTTAGAGCTGCTTCTGTCTGTTGAAGAGGAAGAACGAGACACTGGTGGCCAGTTTGTAGCCCAGTTACTGGGTCTTTGGTGAGCAGAGATTTTAAACTGTGTACCCAGCTGACTGGTGCTGCTTTTCTGTGCTTTTGTCATGACAAATGCTATCTGCTTTAGCATTACGACGCGTACAAAGGGATTCCACAGCAAAGCTTTCTCTGTACTGTCCTTGCAGAACTGGCCTCATGGTCAACCCTGTAATTGCCTGAGAGCTGCGAAGAAGCGGTAGATGAGTGGAGGGAGAGCAGTAAGTGGTGTGAACTGCCACGGAGAAGATCCAGATCCACCCACTTTCTGGGGTGGTACACGGGCTTTTCAGCACAAGAAACACTTGGGCTAAATGTGTTTCCTTGCCTTTTATTTTAAATTACAAACCTGAAAATCCAATCTCAAAATCCTTGTTTGAAGAGGGAGTTTCAAGTTGTGGGGTTTTGTTCTACTGTTAAACCTGGACCTCCAGAAACAGAAACCTCGACTATCTGAGTAAGAGAAATGTGTTCTTGTGTGTGTGAGTAACTCCCCTTGGTCCCCACATAAATCAAGTTTCTGAAATTGCATTTATGTGGAAGCCCCCTCTGAGCTTGCTGGAGGTTCAGACTGGTGTTGGTGACCCTTTTTTTCTGCTCTGTGCAGGCTGGACTGAGCTCTGGAAGGCCATGGAGCACAGCATCAGCCTGGACAAGGAAATTCTGGCTCTGAGAGCTCGGGTCCAAATGCTCGATTTGGAAAGAAAAGCATTCCTTGACCTGGTGAGTTCTTACCTCCTGCTGGGTCTCCTGTGGCACCAAGAAGTCTCTGTAGCTGAGCATTCAGCCCCTCTGACCCTGTCCTGCCTCTCTTCTCCCCTGTCTTTTCTGCATGGAGCCTTCCCAGAGCAGCAGTTCTGTTGTTTTGAGGCTTACAGAGTCACAAACTTTGGGAAATCCCAAGTTTAAAGCAGCTGCTGTTTCTGCAGTGCTGGTAAACTTCACCTTTCAGCGTGAGAAGGGTTTGGGGTGTTCTGCACCATGGGAGCTGTGCTTGCTCTCAGGCTGGCAGTGCAGGGCTCTGAAGTCCATGTTTTCCTGTGCCCAGTGTACCGGCTCAGCTTGGGGCTTTCTGTGACCAGCACAAAACTAAGTAGGCAAACAGGGCTAACAACACTTCTTCCTTTCTTTGGGGGCTGTGATTAAAGACAATTATGTTCATTCTAAACCCCAATCCTAACTATTTTGAAAACTATTCTAAATTCAGTCTTGTGTTTTGCTGCCTCTCAGCTTTGGCTCTTAATGTGGCTGTGTTGGTTTGCTCAGGAGAAGATAAACTTGTTCCATTTCATTTGGTGTGGGATTTCTTAAGTGAGTTCCTACAACATTCATGGTCAGTGCTGACAGACACAGGATTCTCTAAATGTAGTCATCTTTACCAACGTGGTGGCTCCTTACCAGCTGGCCAATGGTGGTTGAAAGTAACGGGACGTTTCCCATCAAAATGTGTAATTGGACGTGAATTTCTGTTCTTAACTTTTGAATCTTGACAGTCCGGCCTTCAGCAGCCTGTAATTGCTTGTGCTATCCCAGCGCAGAACTCAGCTGCTGCTTCCTGCTTTTCCTGGCTTAAAAGGAGCATTTTTAACTTAGAATCACTGAGAACATCTCTGCCAAATAACACTGGAGACTTCCTTCCTTGCGTGAGGAAGGAAGATTGAGATTTTAGAATCTTAGCATGTACTTTAAAAAAGCTTAAAGAAAGAAGATTTTAACAGAACACTACAGCTCTGCAGAGCAAGTGATGTCCCAAAACCCACACCCTACCAGAGCTGTTCTCCCTCCTCCAGACTGCTTCCCCCTGTTCTGTCAAGCGGGTCAGTATGGGATTGGTCATCCCTTGGCCATCCTGGCTGTGCTCCCTTCCAGCTTCTGGGGTAAATTTGCCCTATCATCTCTGAACAGATGAGTCATCTCAAACCATGGCTCTACAGGACAGTTGGTTCCTGGGTCTGCAGAGGTACTGTGTAATTGAGTTAACACTCCTCACTTGACTTTTTTAAACTCCAAGTAACATTTTCTTTGCCTTAGGATGCTGCTGCCTTCACTCACTGTGTGCACACACTTGCTCAGATAATTTAAGAAGTACATTAAAAGAACTAGAAATGCACAAAAAGCCCCAAAGCCACCTCCTGGTAGCCAAGAGTGAGCGTGTGAGTGACTGTGCAGTATAATCAGTGAACAATAGTCATAACTGCTCACAATAACAACTTGGTCTGTCAACAGCAGTGAAGACCAAAAGGCATCCTCAGAACTGGTGGTTGCAGTCTGTCTGCCCTTTGGTAAAAGGGGAGGTATCACAGTGTATGGGCAGAAACTGGAAGAACTGGACTGAAGTCACTGGCTTTGATGCAGCGTTCCCCCTTTACCTGTCCCCATAACCTGCAGGAGCCAGGTTCACAAGCTGAGTTGTGAGTCTGCAGTTGTCTGCAGTGAGTTTGAAGGCAGTCATAAGGCTCTAAGACAGCCAGATGAATGTTCATCAACAATAAAAGCAAGTGTTTTCCTTTTGGAGGTCAAACAGTTAAAAGAGGAGATCTGTGAGTACCAGAAGAGCGAGAAGCAAGGACTTGTGCTGCCTGCACCAGCAGAGACTGAAGAAGTTGCAGCATCCTCACTGCAAGTAATTTCAGGGGCTCTTTGGGGGCCGTTGTAGACAGCAAACGGAGCAAGCAGGCCCCCACTCTGCATTTCAGCCCCATGCCCTAGATGAAGATGCATACCTTGTAGTGTAGAAATGCTTGCGTTCTCCTTCCTCCCTGTGTTAGAGGGTATCCTGAGCAGGTGTGATGTGGGATTGACACCATGGCAATGTGTAAAGCGTGTCTGTTGGCAGGAGCTGATACCCACTAGTGCCTTCCTACAATTCCAGGTCTTGGTGGAGGGTTTGTTCCTGTGGCCAGTGGCTGATCTCACGTGGATGCAGATGATGTAGCTTTGTGTTTTCTGGTTGCCTTGCTTATTTGTGAGAGGCTTGGGAAGCTTGAGAATCTCATTGTGCTAAGATTTCAGTCCCAACAGTGTGCTAACTTTTGATTTTATCTTGAGCCACAGGGCACAAAGGATGAAAGGAAGATTGAAGGAGACCACGTTTCAAGCAAAGCTGGCTCAGACCAAGAAGGCAGCTGCCAGGGCAGTGAAACCCTTCATAAAAGGTGAATGTGTGTTCTATGTTCTCGGTAGCTTATCTTGCTCTCATTACTGATACTATGTCTTGCAGGGTGGATTTAAGTACTGGATTCTTTAGAGCACTCTTTGGTACTGTGCTGGTTTTGTCTGGCCTGGGCTTGTCTATGCTCCTGTGCTCCCAGATGATGCAGTTTGGAGGCAATGCAGTCCCAAGTGGGTCTGTAGCCCTTGGTGTCAAGAATGTAGGCTGCATCCTGACATTTTCTCCTGTTTGTTGCTTTCCTAGAAGAATAGTCTTGGGCTTTTGTGGCTCTGCAGTCAAAAGAGGTGGGCTTTGCTGCTGGGAAGATGTTTCTGGGTTTGGCTGCTGTTCAGGGTGTACAAAGTGCTCGGCTTTCGACCTTAAAGGTGTAAACTAGGATTTTTAAGGGAAGTCAAAACTTAATTCTCCTGTGGCCTATCAGGAAGCTGCTGTTGGGTTCAAGGAGGAAAGGGTCTCTGTTCCTATCCCACTGATTCTTGGATCTCTGTTCCTATCCCTCTGATTCTTTTTCTCCCCTCCTCAAGCAGTTGAATTTACTGTTGTCTCTCTGCTGTTTGCGTCCTCAAGCCTGGCAATTTTCTCCTCAGACCTTTGTGTAGAACCTGTCACCAGTAATTGCCAGGCTCACTGCTTACATGAGAGCAGTCACAGGTCAGGCTGAGCATGAGACTCGGGTTTAGCAGGATGGAAGTATCCTGTAGTGATGAACACATTGGCCCTTCTTTGTCCCTGGTTAGCAGTTTGGGTTTGTGTCACCACATCTACACAGCGCTTCTGGCCTTGCTGATGTCAGTCCTTGGTGTGCAGGTGCTGGGAAGCGATTGAAAACATTGAGGGCCGGAATTCACAGTTCCTTCTCAAGCTGCAGAAACCAGAGCAGGAGCATGACAGTTTGGTTGAGCACAATGAAGAGCTGGAACCAATTCTGGGAGGGACACAGATCCAAACCAAGCAGGAGAAGGAGCAGTTTGAGAGTGAAGTGGAAGGATTTTTCTGGCAAGTAAGTAAGGAATGGAAGCAATATGGTTTTGTTTAATCTAGTGGTTTCTTCACTTCATATGGATTAGCAAGCTCATGATGTTGGACCCAAACCTCCATGCTGCTTGGTTTAGTTGGGCAAGAAATGCAGCTGTCAAAATCTCCTGTTGTCAAAAAAAGAGGGGAGAAGAAGGAAAGAAATACAGCAGGGAGCAAGTGACGTTTGCAGTTCCCTGCAGTGTCACAGCAGCATTGTTTCCCAAGCTCCTGTTCCCTTCCTTGGTGTCTGGGTAAGCAGAGTTCACTGCTCCTCTTGCCTTGCCAGGAGTGAGATTGGGTCACGCTCCTGTTCCACACACTTCTCTGCTGTGGCCTGCGTGTCCTTCCCTTTCTTGTCTGAGCTGAAGCAAAGTCTTTTTATTTTATACTCAGGTAGCATCTTTTTTCTCTGTGACTAGTTCTTCTGAAGCTTTTGTAGCTTCAAAACTGATGTCCCCTGAGAGGCTGTCCTAGGTGGCATCAGTGCTCCTAGTGGACTTCAGTGTTGGTCTTCTGCTTTTCTGTGTTGGATGACTGTTTCTTCTGCCTGTGCTTCCTGCTGAAGAGCAAATTCTAGGTAGCCCCATGTCATCTCTCAGAAGAGAGGCAAGAGGTTTTCCTGAGGTCTGTGAAGTCCCTTAACCTGGCACCCATGACAGAAGTCCAGGCTTAGGCTTGCAGCTGTAATCCTTCTCCAGCTCTGTTCAGCAGATGAAGAGAGTCCGCATGGGGCACTACTGCTCCGTGGCCCCAGGACAGCTCAGCAGTTCAGCTCACCGGTGCTGAAAGACCATGCTTTTGGCTTTCAGAGACAAGTCAGTGTGTGTGTCCAACGGTGAGACATCGTGGGCATGGGGGGGCCAGGATCTGCAGCGCCTTGGGCCATCTCTGCTGAAAATAAATTTGAGGGGACAGAGCGTTTTTCCGCTCAGCTGCTGTCTCTTATGCAGTGTTTGCTGTTGAGTGGGGCAGGCATGGCTGGACACGTCAGTTTGAAGAGCTGTGATAAGCTCATCTATCTGGAGAAACTCTGCTCAGTCCTGATGGAGATGTGACTTCACCAGATTCATCCTAAGCAGTGTCCCACTGGATTTTGGGCACCTTGGGAACCTTTTTCTGTTAACAGTTCATGACTGTTCAGATCATTCTTTGACTTCAGGAGTTTGATAGAAAGTGTGTGCTTTTTCCACTCACTTGCGTGTGACAGGGAACCTCTGTGAAACTGCAGGGGTGCAGTACCACATTGATTATCTGGTTTATCAGAACCATGACAGTATTAGAGGTTTCCTTGCGAGACTTGCAGAGCTGCCTCCATCCACATATTGAGCGGAGATTAAGTTATTGCTGAAGTTTCTCAGCCTGATGCTGCTTTTGTCAGGGTGGTCTTCAGCCTCAGTTTGCTGGATGGACTGTCTGCCCTTCTGAGACAGACCTGTGAGGAGCACCTGCACTTACAGGCTGCTTTGGCACTGCTTGTCCCGAGGGAAGGCACCATCTGCAGCATTGCTGTCAGGGCATGTGAGCCCTTACACTTGGGCACTTGAAGAATTTATAGCCAGAGAAAACAGGAAGCCAAACGTTGGTCTTGCTTAGGTGGGGAGGTGAACTTCTCACCAAACGGCTTCCTTAGGAGGTCTCCTGTGGCTAAAGCCCAGCTGCCTGGCCAAAAGTACTTCCTTCCTTGGACTGAATTGCCCTTGTCTCTCTTTCTGTGGATGAAAGCTACAGGAGCAGTGTGTAGAGGGTTTCTGTGGTGAGAAGGAAAGGTTGAGTCAGGAGTCAGTGGTGCTCACACACATCCCTACACTTGATGTTGAGTCAAAATGTGATGCAGGACACAGGGCAAGCATGACGGCACAGCCTGTGTGAATGCTGTAGTAGCCTCACATCTCCAAGATGAATTGATCAAAGCAGAAGAGATGAGGTATTTGTCAGTAGCCTCTGGCTGCTGGGGAAGAGTCTGAACGCTGTGAAAAGGCGGAAGGCATGTTCAGCCATTGTGCTGGAGGATGCCAGCAGGCACTGTGTTCTGAAGTGGGTAGCTGAGGAGCCAAGGTCAGGCTCTGTGGTGGCAGTGGCACAAGGTCCATCCACTGTGATTGTGCAGTTGTTTAAATGGATGCTCAGCACGCACACACACGCATGTTCCACACTGTCACACCGTGTTCCTTTGCCAATTGAGCAAGTCATGCTCCCAGTTTGGAGAAAGCCCTTCTTCACTCAGCATGTTGTTAAACGGATCCCTGGAGACACAGCAGGGAGCACTGAGTAGCCAGGGAGATGATAGGCATTTGAGCTGGCATGAGCTCAGCGGCCACAGAAGAGTGACATGCTGGAGAGGCAGCCGGGGAGTGGAAGTGGAGATGGGTTAACCTTGGTTACATCCAGCATCTGCTCAGGTGCAGCACTGTAGAGCTGCTCCCTTCACCCCCAAGAGCCTTTTGGGTGCTTGGAAGGAGGGAAGGAGGGACAGGGTGCCTGAAGGCAGGTGCTCTGGAGCCTGCAGAAAGCAGTGCTGCTGGGTGCTTGCCAGCCTGCCCCATGTGAGAAGGACTGGGAAGTCTTTTCTGTCCTGGCACGCCTACAGCCGTCTCGATGATTAGGCCAGTCGCTCAGAACGGGGACACCAGGGCACAATGTGAGTATTGTTCAGCTGCTGGCACAGGATTTACTGCACAACTTAACTACTTAAACGTTAGCAGGAAGAAAAACAGGGAAAGTGATGGAAATGCATGGCTGGGTGTGAACCAAAGGGTGGCTGGGGGGTAGGAAGGAGAACTTTGTGCTTGTATTTTTGAGATCCCTTGCACAGCTCTAACACCTGTTGAACCCCAAAGTACCATCTGGTCATGCAGGAGGAGGAGGATTTATTGCTTTCTAGCCCTTCTGTAGCTTTTAGCACCTCAGTTGGATACCATTGTCTGTCCTAAATGCCAGTATCAGAGCAGCTTTCCTCTGTTAGAGATTGTTCCCTGTTTGGAACCATCTTGGAGCGCCAAGATTGCCGTCTTGTGCCCGGAGCCTGTCAGGGAAATCAAAATCATCTCTGAGTGAGTGCATGGAAGGAGGGGAGGGAGGCATCAGGTGTCTTCTGTGCTTCACTGTGCACTCATGGCTGTGAGTGGGGTGGCAGATGTTGCTTGTGTGGGTATGGGGTGAGTTGTGCACTAATGAACTCAGACTTCATCTATAGGGAATGTTGCAGTGAAGGGAGCCCCTCTGCTCTGGGGTCAGGATGAGGGAGTTGAGGCTGTTCAACCTGGAGAGGAAAAGGCTCCAGGGGGAGACCTTATAGTGACCTTCCAACCCCTGTAAGGGGCTGTCAGAAGGCTGGGGAAGGCTGTTCCCAAAGGCAGGGAACGACAGGGTGAGGAGTCCTGGTTTGAAGCTGGAAAAGGGCAGAGTGAGGCTGGACAGGAGGAAAAAGCTCTGGAATCTGAGGCTGGGAGATCCCTGGACCAGGCTGCCCAGAGAGGGGGTGGAGGCCCCATCCCTGGAGCCATTCAAGGTCAGGCTGGCTGGGGCTCTGAACTGCTTAGAGCAGCTTCCAGTATCTGAAGGGGCTCCAGGAATGCTGGAGAGGGACTTTTTCTGAAGAATCTAGTGCTGGGACAAGAGGGATGAGTTCAAGCAAAAAGAGGGTAGATTGAGATGAGATCTCAACTTTTGGGTATCAACTTTCAGAAGAGATAGACAAGGGAGAAGAGGTGGTGGAGTGGCCCTCTGTTTTGAGGACACAAATGAAAGTGTAGAAATTGATGAGTGGATGGGGTTGAGTCCCTATGGGTCAGAATCGGGAGCAAGGCCAGCAAGAGTGATTTTTGTGGTGGGAATCTGTTACAGACCCCCCCCAGCCAGGATGGAGATGCAGATGAAATGTTTTATAAGCAGTTGAGGGAGGTTTCACAATCACTGCCCCTTGTGCTTATGCGGGATTTCACTTTTCCTGATGTCTGCTGGAAGTACAACACAGCAGGCAGAGAACAGCCCTGGAGATTCCTGGAGTGTATGGAGGAGAACTTCCTGACACAGCTGGTGAGAGAGCCAGCCAGGGAAGGTGCCCTCTTGGACCTGCTGCTTGTGAACAGGGAGGATCTTGTGGGGGAAGTAAAGGCTGGAGGTCTGTCTAGGGCAGAGCTGTCATGAGATGATTGAGTGTTTGCTTCTTGGAGAAACAAGGAGAGGGGTCAGTAAAACCACTGCCTTAGACTTCCACAGGGCAAACGCTGGTCTCTTCAGGAGACTGACTGACAAAGTCAAGCCTTTGAAAGAACTCAGGAGAAAAAAAGAGTGTCTCCACTTTGGAAAGAGGGGCAGTGACTCAGGAAGCTNTGTCTAGGGCAGAGCTGTCATGAGATGATTGAGTGTTTGCTTCTTGGAGAAACAAGGAGAGGGGTCAGTAAAACCACTGCCTTAGACTTCCACAGGGCAAACGCTGGTCTCTTCAGGAGACTGATTGACAAAGTCAAGCCTTTGAAAGAACTCAGGAGAAAAAAAGAGTGTCTCCACTTTGGAAAGAGGGGCAGTGACTCAGGAAGCTTCAGGATATTGTAAGGTCACGTAGAAAGAAAATTAGAGGTGCAACAGCTCAGTTAGAACTGAATCTGGCCACATCTGTTAAGGATAATAGAGAGTGCTTTTATAAATCCATTGATAACAACAGGAGGGCCAGGGAAAATCTCCACTGCTTATTGGATGAAGGGGAGAACAGAGTGAGTGAAGACAGGGAAAAGTCTGAGGTACTGAACACCTTCTGTGCCTCAGTCTTTAACAGTTTGGCCATCCTCAGTGTAAATGGGCTCTTGAGTTGGCAGACAGGGATGGAGAGTAGAATATTCCTCCTGTAATCCAGAAGAAAGCAGTTAGTACTCTGCTGTGCCACTTGGATGCCACCACCAAGTCTGTGGGTCTGGATGGGATTCATCACAAGGTGCTTAAGGAATTGGTGCAAGATTTAGCTAGTCCTCTCTCCATCATTTATCACTAGTCCTGTTAAACTGGGGAGGTGCCAGATGACTGTAGGTTGGCCATTGTGGTGCCCATCCACAAGAAGGGCCAGAAGAAGGATCTGGGGAACTACAACACTGTTGCCTGACCTCAGTGCCTGGCCAGGTTATGGAGGAGATCATCCTGAGGACGATCAAACAGCAGGTACAGGGCAGCCAGGGGATCAGGCACAGCCAGCATGGGCTTAGGAAAGGAAGGTCCTGTCTAACCTGACCTCATTCTACTACTGGATGACCCACCCAGTGGATGAGGGGAAGGCTGTGGATGGGATCTACCTAGACTTCAGCAAAGCCTTTGACAGCATCTCCCACAGCATCCTCCTGGAAAAGCTGGTAGCCCACAGCTGGGATGGATGCCCCCTCCGCTGGGTTAAAAACTAGCTGGGTGAGCAGGCAGAGAGTGGTTGTGAATGTTGCCCCATCCAGTTGGTGCCCAGTGAGCAGTGGTGGCCCCTAGGGATCAGTGCTGGGCCCAGTTCTATTCAGCATCTTTATTGATGTTGAATAAATCACTGGATGACACCAATCTGGGGGGGAATGTCGATCTGCTGGAGAGGAGAAAGATGCTGCAGAGAGATCTGAATGGGCTGGGTTGATGGGCAGAGGCCAATGGGATGAGGTTGAACAGGGCCAAGGGCAGGGTCCTACACTTTGGCCACAGGAACCCCCTGCTGTGGGGGCTGGAGAGCAGCCTGGCAGAGAGGGACCTGGCAGTACTGGTTGACAGCCAGCTGAACAGGAGCCAGCAGGCTGCCCAGGTGGCCCAGAAGGCCAATGGCATCCTGGTTTGTGTCAATACTAGATGGCCAGCAGGACTAGGGATGTCATTCTTCCCCTGTCCTGGGCACTGGGGAGGCCTCCCCTCAAGTCTTGGGGCAGTTCTAGGCCCCTCACTTCAAGAAAGAGATTGAGGGGCTAGAGCGGGTGCAGAGGAGCAACAAGGCTGGGGAAGAAACTGGAGGGAAAGGCTGATGAGGGGAGGCTGAGCTGGGGGTGTTCAGCCTGGAGAAGAGGAGACTCAGGGGGGACCTTCTCCCTCTCTTCAGCTTCCAGAAGGGAGGTTGCAGTCAGGTAGGGGTTAGGCTCTTCTTCCAGGCAACCAGCACCAGGACAAGAAGGCAGGGGCTGAAGCTGCCAAGGAAGGGTTAGGTTGGGTGTTAGGAAGCCCTTCTTCATGGAAGAAGTGCTCAGAGCCTGAAATGGACTGCCCAGTGGTGGAGTCCCCATGTCTGGAGGTGTTGAAGGACAGCCTGGCTGTGGCCCTCAGTGCCCTGGGGTGGCTGCTGGGCTGGATGAGCTCAGAGAACTTTTCCAGCCTCAATCATTCTGAGATTCTGAGCCAGAAATCCAGCCCTGTGAGGGTGCTGAGGTTGCCCAGGAGGCTGTGGCTGCTCCATCGCTGGCAAAAAGCCAGGTCGGATGGGGCTGTGGGCACCCTGGTCTGGTGAGAGGTGTTGCTGCCCATGGCAGGAGGTTGGCACTGGGTGAGCTCTGAGCTCCCTTCCAACCTAAACCAGTCTGGGATTCTATTATTAATCTACAACTGGACTTCAGCTCCTTGCAGTGTCCTGGCTCACTCTGACAGCTTCTTCAGTGACAGCCCAGCTTGGGCAGTGAGGAGCCCACTTGGTGGTTTACAAATGAGAAAGCCAGCATAAATTTCTTGCAAGCATGAGGAGCTGAAGGGGAAATCAAGGCTGCTGAGGGCTGCGCTGGCTGGAAGTGGAGCAGAGGGGTCATGGGTGCCAAGATTTGGATTTTTCAAGAGTCTGCAGGAACCGTAACGGGGAGAAGCAGCTGGACTGCTCCCAGCAACTTTAAGCCCTTTAAACAGGACTGGGAATCGTTCCCACAAGATCCCCGGAAGGGCAGATGCTCCATTGGCCGGGGGAGAGTGCAAATTCCAAGTGAGACAGAGCTTGTCCAGACAAACTCTTTTTGTGCCAGGAGAAGCACAGAAGTCAGCATTTTGCTGCCTCAAGTTGAGACTTCTTTGAGCCTTGCAGGAGGGAGCTGTAACCTCCTTTGGGTGGTGGAGGGACCAGGATAGCTTCTGCTGAACCAGGTCAAACATCTGCTTCAAAGAGATCAGCTGTGGGGGAATGGGCATGGCAACTATATGGTTGGGCTTGGTGGCCCAGTTGGGGTTTGTGGGGTTCTCTGTATTGGGAGAGTTGCAGGTGGAACTGTGGAGGCCTTGAACTTCCACCTTGTGTCTGGGTCATTTCTCTTCCTTTTGTGGAGCAGGGTTCTTGGCTCCTTTGTCCATGGAAGCTGCAGGATGAAAGGTGTAATGGAGCTGGCCCATGCTGACGGCTGCCCATGTCCACTCCTGCTTCCAGACATAGGGCTCATTCTGTAACGACAGCAGGAGAAGCAATTCAGTAGTCGTTGTGTGTTTAGCTCTAGCTGTGGGTCTTGCTTGGTTTGTAACCTGTGGTTGTCTGTGTTCAGATCACAAGTTTAGAAACAGAGTTGCTTGATATTCAGAAGAGCAAGTCTGAGCTGAGTGGGGAAGAGCAGGCATCATCTGGAGCACAAGAGATGCAAGAGGTAAGAGATTTCCCTTGGGAAGGAAATGGTTTTGTTTAGAAACGAATTAAAATATCAGCTCGTGTTACTGCGCTTTGTCACGGTGTTCTGCGTGTTTGTAGCCCATCACGTCTCACAGGGCAGGCAGTGTCTTTGGAGAAAAGCAGCTAACCTGCTGACATCATCTCCCTGAGAACTCTCTCTGAGGAGACAGCCTTGCCTTCAGCAAGCTGAGGAGTGCATTTGCTCCCTGGTGAGAAGGAAAGGTTTAGATGTGCGAAGGTGCTTGACCCTTGTTTAGGGTGTAGTGAGGTCTGGGTAGCGTGTGGGTTTCTGTACAAGGCTGTTTCCCTGCTGACTTAGCAGACAGTTTGTTGCTTGTCAGCCAGTTGGATCTGCCAGGTGTCTAAGCCAGACAGACTTGATTACCTGTGGGAGAGGACTGTCCGTAGGTATCGTGGGTCAGGTGGAGGCTTTAGGCCTTCAGATGTGTCCATCCATCCCTGGGAGTATGGCGCAGGATTGCTGCTGAGCTTCTGAGAACCATTTATTCCAGCCTGCTTTTCCCATTTGCTGCAATTTGTTTCTCTTTTCCTGCAGAGTAGATGGCGTCGGAAGTGACTCTTAATCTTGCTTGTTCTAGATGTTGGACAGCTGTCAGGAGACCATAGAAAAATTGGGAAATCAGCTGGGAGAGAGGAGAGAACGGAGGAGACAACTTGCATCTGAGCTTGAACTGTTAAGAGAAAATCTGAAGGCCGAGAAGGTACTGGGCAGCAAGGTACGTCTTGCTCCCACGGTGGGACACCCTGCAGGAGGCAGTTGCCTTTTGAGTCATAAAACATCTCAAACTACCCCACAGATGTGTTGCTTGATTCCTCTTCATGCTTTTTCCAGTGAGTTTCAGAGCTGCTTGGGCAGAGTTGTAAATCTATCTGCTGTAACAGAACTGCCTCCAACTCCATCATTTGTTTTACCTTTTGGTCAATCTGAGAACAAAACAGCAGTTTGTAGCCACAGCTGCCTTCTCTGGAGGGCAGAGTGGAGCTTTTCAGACGTAGGTGTCTATTGCAGTTATCTGTGACCCTGAGGCGCAGGATCTTGAACCTTCATCTCTTTGTGCCACAGAGTGGCAGGGATCTCCTATCAGAGCATCACCACAGTGACCCATTAGCAGCAACTGCTTTCTGAGTAAAACCAGCTGGCTAATTCTGTGTAATGTGGGTCCCCTGTAACCTTAACAACATCTTTCTTAACCAGAATAGGCATGGGAAGAAGTCAGAACCCCCCAGAGTCAGAGAAGTCTATGTGGGCAGTCTGCTGAGATCCTGCTGCTCTTTGTTTCGTGCCCGAAGGACCTTGGTACTGTTTGCTTGAGGCAGTGTAGCTTCCAAGTAGACTTCTGGTGGGTTTGTCTTTGCTGGGAGAGTTGCTGGTGCCCTCGTCTTCCAGCTGGACTGTAGAAGAGAGTGAGAGCGTGATGCTAGCAAAATTGCACAAGGGCCAGCACAGAGCCAGGCAGGACTGGGGCTGGAAACTGGGCTAAAAGGTTACGAGAGCTGCAGCTCTTTGGCCTGGAATAGGCAGACAAGGGGGCCTGAGGGAGACTGGCAAAAGGTAGGGGTTTACATCTATTACAACTCCCATGCTTTAGCACTCAGAGAGGCTTCAGAGCAGCTGTGCGCTCTGTCCCTTCCCGGAACTTTTGCAACTATTAGGGCAAGTCCTCAACTGGTGGCATGAGAGGCTTCCTGGGGGAAGAGTGGCATCTAGAGGGCAGGATGTGGCAGTGCTGTTAGGCAGCACATTCCTGTTGCCAAAGCTCGGTATGCAGACCAATGGCTGCTGAAGAGGTTAAGAAGAGGCCAGGCCAGTCTGTGAATGCACACAGGCAGGAAGAATTGTGTGATCTGGCTGATGATGGGGAAAATGGGAAGAGTCTCTCTTTAACCTTTGCATGCCAACAGTTCCACCCATCACTCAGGGACCTGTTACTCAAAGTCATCCATCCCTTGGTTATGTTTCACTGACAAGTTGACTGGTGGTTTCACCTAAGGAGAGGACTACTATTCCATTACAGAGGTCAGGAGATAAAATGCAGTGGGGAATGCAGTGGCCGGACTGTAGTGGTCTTAAAAACAGAGGGCTTGGGTGTGTTTGGGGTGGTTCCTGACTTCACAAACAGTAGCTTTCCTTTCTTGCCCTTTTATCTTCTTTGCGTCTTTTCATGTTGTGGGTTGTGGGTCTGCTGCTGCCTGGTGTTAAGGCATTAGGTGATGTAGAAAGTGGAGACCTGTGGAAGGTTGGTTTGAGTTGATGGGGATGGAGGACAGTGGCAGAGGAGGCAGCTGAATACTTGTGCTCTTTGTGTGCTCCCAGGTGCTGCTACGTCTGTAGAGACCTGTGTCATGCAAACCCTGAGAACTACAGACTGGCAAGAGAAGGATGAAATTTGAGAAAGGAATGAGATTTGAGGACAGTTTACAAAGGGCTACTGCACATGCAGAGAAAAGTACTTGTTCATGTATCTGCAGGGGTGAAGAACTGCAGTAATTTAGCTATGGTATCGCAAGCCATACCTTGATGGAGTCCCCAGATGGCTTTGTACTGCTCAAAAGGTTTCCGTGAGACCTAAAGAAATAACAGTTGTGTTTTCTAACCTTAACAGGTCACTGAAGTCCTCCAAGAAAGAGAACAGCTTAGCAGACTCGAGCAGAAACAGGAAGGTCTCTGTACTAACGAAAAGGCAGATGAAGAACAGATGGCTAAAGTAGTAGTTTTGGAAGAACAGATCAAAAACTTGAGGGATGAACATGAATTGCTCAGGTAAACCTGACCTCCAGTACTTTCTACTCGCTCCTAATCTTTGCTGACTGTTTAAAAATCCATGTAGTGCTGCTTCTGGCAAAATCAGGCAGAGCAGCTTTGCATCCTCCTTACCAGCAGAGATTTTCCCCTTGTGACACAATGATCTCTCAGGAGCAAACCTTCTCCTGAAGCCATTTCAGATTCTTAATGGCAGGAATGAGGTCTGTCCTTAGGGAGGAGCCAGCTAAACCTGAGGTAGGTGGTATTTGGATGTAGGTGGTCCCCAAAAGCTCCCATCCTGGGCTTGGGCTCCATGGGGCTGCCAGCCACTGCTGAGATACCTCCCACTGTGGATTTCACTTGGCAGCAGGCATTGGAGTTATAAATACAGCTCTCGCAGGTCCGTTGACCTCCCTTTCCCAATAGGCCAACACAAATTTGGAGCTGGAGCATCTGCGCTCGGGCTTGGGGTAGATCCAGTGTATTTACAGTCAGCTCAGTTCCCTGGATAACTCAGTATCAAGGTGAGGTAAAGCCAGGAGAGGACAGGTTAGCTTATAGTTTGGATCAAGGTAAGTCAGACAGCTTGATCAGGAGTCCTGAGCCTATGCTTCTCTGCAGTGAGGTGTTGGGTGGGGGGCTTATGTGCTGCTCCTCAGAACAGACCAGCTCATGTACCCCATACCGGTGTTTCCTTAGCCACCAGTTAAGCTGCTGGTGAATGCTTGAGCATTGACCCTTTGGATGGACTCTTTTCTGTGGGTCATTGCCCATGAGAGACTGACCCTTGCCCAGAGCCACTACTCCTGGGATTAAATTCCCTCTGCAGTCCTGCCTTGAGCATTTCGCTAGGCTCCTGTATCTCAAGATTTTCCCTTACAGAGGGTGGTTTCGTGTGGATGGGTTTAGTTATGTCTCCCCTTTGCTGTTTCTCTTAGTTCAGAATTACTAGAAAGCAACAAGAAGAGGGAGGAGCTAGAAAAACAGCTAAAAGAGAGCAACGAAGAAAAACTGTTGTTAGTGGAACAAATTGCCCAGCTCAAACAAAATCTCTTGATGACCCGGGAGCGGGGTGACCACAAGCTTGAGGATTCTTGGCGGATGAATCAAGGCACGGTGCATCAAGACACCAACTTTCTCCTGTTGCAGAGCTATGCAGGCAGTTTAGATGGCAGCATTAAACAGGTATGAGCAGCTTTGCCATCTGCACTGTCCTTTTCTTCTTCACTAATTTGGTGGCTGTACCTGATCAAAGCAGGCTTAGGCCTGTTCTGCAGCCTTAGCAGGCAGCGGGGAGGGAAGCTGTCTGATTTCTTTGGCGAATATGTTTGGAAGTGATGAATATCCTCATCTCCTTCTCTTGTGGTTTTGGACATGGTGGGAACTTGGATCAACTGAGTGGCCCTCCTAGTGCCTGTGAAAGCAGTCAGTTCTACTGCAAGGATGTTTTCAACCTTTTTGGAGTTCTTTCTCAGCTCCTTTTTGAAGTGTGAGCAGTGGAGCTGGCTCACTGTTCCCTGACCTTGCTTTTGCAGTTCCTAGCAGGCTGCAGCTCATCCTATTCCACACTCCTCCTTGGGATTTTCTGCTCTTACATCTGAGCTCATCCCATAGTTGCTGCCCTGAGGTGGCAGCTCACAGCAGCAGGGTTTTGCTGCAGCCCCACGTCTGGGTCTCAGTTCCTGCTCTTCAGTTGCTCCACCAGATTTCTTGGCTACTCCAAGACCCCTGTTTATCACCACCTCCAGCTGTGTTTTAAATGCAACTTCTTCACCTTTGCACTCTAGGAGAATAAAGGGTAGCCCTGCCCAAAGTGGGAGAAGATGGTAGCCAGGATGGGGAGTCTGAGGAGGAGCGTGGGTGATGTAAGTGTATGGAAGAGAGGACAAGGTGGCCCCTAGGCAGGAGGGTAGAGGATTGGAGTTGTGCTGATACTAAGAAACAGCAAATCTGTCCAGGTAGAGCAGCCTGAGGCCAGGTAACAGGAATACAGGGGATACTGAAAAGAGTCCCAGTAGCAGGTGGGGAAGTACCCCAAAAAACCCAAACTGATCTTGAAGTCAAATGACACTGCCAGATCCCATGGTGTTGGATCCAGAGTTTTTAGCTTGAGAATTTATCTGGGCATTTGCCTGAGAAGGGAAGTTTGTTCTTCTCTGGTCCCAGGAGCAGCAGGTGAAGGTGCACAGTAGGAATGCAGGGGGACAGTTGGCTGAGAGTGATGCTGGGAAGAAGGTTCTGAGCACAGCAAACATGGCAAGAGCTCTCAGTTTGGTACGAGGCACCTGCAAGAAGATGGGTGATCCCAAGAGCTCAGTGCTCTTCTGAAAGCCATCACAGACCGTTGGTGACCACCTCATGGTGTCCAAGCTGCTGCTCTGCTGTGCCACCATGTCTGTTCATGACTGCTGCCAGGGCTCACCTTGTTCCTGCTCCCCCTGGGAGCTGTGGCTGGATGTGCCACTCCCAGTTAGCTGCCTCAGTACGGCTCTGGCAAAAGAGTAACCTGGGTGGTTTTTCTTCTGCTTGACAGGACAGCTTTAATAGGGATTGGTTCCTCTGACTACATTACTGCATCTTCTCCCTTGACCTCAACGTCTCTAAGGGGAGGAACAGGGTGTAGTGTGGGGGCAGAAGAAATGCTTGTCTGCTGTTACCTTTCTTTAAATGTCTTTAAATCCTGCTGACACACCTTGACCTTGCTTCCTTACTACGCTTTACCTTTCCTTGAAGTTCACTTTAATGTCACCTCTGTCATTTTGCTGCTCCTGCAGAGTCTGTCAGAGAGATTCCAGCAGCAGGAGGAAAAAGTGCAGCAGCTGCGGCGGGACTTGCGTCGCGTTCAGAACTTGTGCAGCTCAGCTGAGAAGGAGCTGAGATATGAAAGGGAGAAGAATGTTGACTTGCAAAAGCAAAACCTGTTGCTTCAGCAGGAATGCATCAAGGTAGGTAGGGCCAGGACAGCTGTTTGAAGAGAGTGTCACATCCTTTTTACAAGGAATGGGAGGTCAGAGGAACTGGTTTCAGCAGTCTGGACCTTGTTTCTCTTTGACCTTGCAGGGCCTGGGCTCTCTAGCATGCTCTGAGCTGGTTTTGTGGCAATCACACTGCTTCCAAGTAAATACGTGTGCTATACTTGCTGCCTGCCTTTCTCTTTTGTTCTTGTTCACTCTCGGGTAACCCCTCCTCTTGCCCCTCTGCTAATCAGGACTCATCAGGTGCTGCACAGTGAAGTCCAAATTGGATTTCTTCTTCTTTTGAAAATCAGGTCAAAGCTGAGCTGAAGCAAGCCCAGGCCAAACTCTTGGACACAACTGAAACTTGCTCCTCTCTCTCAGCACAGTGGGAAAAAAGCCAGCAGAAGGTTAAAGAACTTGAAGAAGAGCTCTCAAGCTGCTCCCAGGCTGATAAACTGCAGATCAGCTTGCAGGAGAAACTTGCACAGGAGAAATCCAGAGTGTGCGATGCACAAAAGAAGGTATCTTGTCAGCGGGGCTCTGTGACAGTGGGGGTGAGTAGCAGTTTGCCGTGGCTGCAGAAAAAAGAAGCTCTAGCAGCTCAAGCATTGGTTCCTAAAGTCCATTTTAGGGTCACTTGGATGCATTAGGAAAAAGGTCTGTTACCAGTGGCATTGTATTCAAGACAGTCACATGCTGGTCTGGTGGCTCAAGTTCTGTTTTAAAGTCACTGTCTCTGAAGGTGCTAGTGGTAGGGCTGCAGGGATCGGACTGTGTTCTTGCTGAGCTGATGTGCTGCTCTTTGCTCTGGGGTAGATTACCAAAGCTTGTGTTACCCACCTCATGTATTCTGCTGTGCTCCTGCACTCTTCCTTGGCTATGGCTCTGCAGTGTGCGGGAACACATGAGGGGCAGAAAGGGCTGTTGCTAGTTCATGACACAGTATCCGCTCTAAAGTCTGGTAGCAGTTGGAAAGGTTTTGCCTTTAACAGACTATGATCCAAAGACCTACAGAAGTGCATTTGAGTAGAAGAAAACCAGTGTTTCATTCTGATGACTCAGAGACTGAGGGGTTGAAGGGATTGGAACCACTCAGATTCAGCTACTGGCCCATAAATTAAGAAAATTTAATCTGTGTCTAATTTTAATCCGAGATTACAAAGCTGCAGCAGAAGCTGAAAGACTCACAGCAGCAGCTCCTGCTGGCAGAGGCCCGAGCTTCAGACAAGAAACTGATGGAGGAGGAACTGAAAGAGGCCCGAGCAAACGAAGCTCGTGTGCAACAAGAACTGGGCGAGGTGCTGCTGAAAAGGTACCCAGGGCTGAGTGAGGTCTGTGCTGCATATGGAAGGCAGGTGTGTACCCACAAGTGCTGTTATGCCAGCCTGAAGCTCCAGGGCTGGTCCTAGATGGGCTCACAGTCCCCATACCGCTGGTTTCACTTCCTGCCTCTCTTTTCTGACCTGCTAGTGTCCCTGGCAGAGCTCTGCAGGTCCCCTCTTTGAGAATAAAAAGAGTTTTGGAGGCTTCAGCTTCCTTAGATGCCTGTGGCCCCTCCTGGCAGCCTAGGGGTGTGTTTGACCCTCTAGAGGCTACCAGTCCCCTTTTCGGTGCTGCCGGGATTGATTTTCTAGGAGGCATCCTGCAGCCTTTCACGTGCCACTGGGACACAGCCACAGCCTGGGAATCCTGATTTCTCTCCCCTGTGTTGCGAAGGGCAGGTGCAGAGCAGCATGTTGTTGGTTTTCGATCACAGCCAGCCTTGACTTCGTAGTGGCACATCTGGTCTGGCCTCCATGTCAGAGTCTCACTGTCACACCAATGTGCTTTCAGGAAGCTCCTGGAGCAGCAGGTGGAGGAGCTGCGGCAGCAGCTCCGGCATTCACAGGAGACGGAGTCGTCACTGGCCAAGATGCACATGGAGCTGCAGGCCAAGACTCTGCATGTCCTAGAAGACGAGAGGAAGACTGACTTGGGTGAGGTGAGCTGCAGCAGGGATGAGTCCTCACCTCTTAAGGTATGCTTTGCTGGTGGCTGACTGCAGAGCAGACCACTGAGCGCTGAGAGGAAACAGGGCCACCCTGGTGTGAAATCTGTGCCTGGCAATGGCTGAAATCAGGTCAAATCCAGCCAAGTGCTGAGCCCTTGCAAATCCCACTGATGGAATTGAGAGCTGGAGAAGTACCGTCCCATCTCACATAGGTTTCCTGGGGATGCAGTTCTGAGGGACTGATGGCTTTTTCACCTCTCCCTTTTATTGGAGACCTCAGAGTTTTCTGCAGGTAACCCTGTCCAGATTCTGCTGATTGAGAGCATTTCTTACCTCATCCCTGTCGTAGCCTATGCTCCCCTACCAGCAGCACAGAAATCCACCCTCCTCCTCTTCCTCCTCCTTTAAGGGGAGGAGGCAGTGCCCTTGGGTTGACAGAAGGGGTGGCTAGTCTCTGTAGTGGGAACACTGACTGTGACTTGTGAAAGAGAAGCTTTGGAGCCCAGAGTGAAACGAGGTAGAGGGGTCCATTCAGCTGAGGAGACAAATGAAAAGCCGATGTTTTTGCAGCACCTCCAGTGTCAGAAGGAGAACCAGAAGCTTTCAGAGCAGCTTTCAGTGCTGAAGGAGGAAAACAAAGCCCTTTATGAGGAAGGAGTCCGTCTCCTGAACCAGAAGGATCTGTATGTCAGGTACTGTCTGAGCAACAGGGAGGTGTGTGGATCAGTTCCTACCCAGGAGGTGCCTGGCAGTAACTCTGGGTTTGCCTTTCTCATCTCATTTGAACCCCAGTAGCAGTTTTGCCTTGAGTTTTGAGCAGCTGTGGATGAATATGCCTTATGCAGTGGAGACTTTTTCTTTTTTGGATGTTCTTTTCCTTCTGTTCCAAGGTTGAAAATAAACAAGAGTGCTGCCTGCATGGGACGAGCAGCACAAGGCTCAGGACAGAGAAATGCTTAGCTCTGGTGCTATGGCTCTGGCTGCTCTGCTGAAGTAGCTCTTCCTGCAGTCTGTTTGCCTGACCCTGCCTGTTGAGGATCTTTCTTTGTTGTTCCTTTCCCCCTCTACACCAGTGCTTCCCCGTAGCTATCTGCAGCCCCACCCCAATGGACAGTTAACCCTTTCCCTGGTCCCTGATGGTCATGACCGTGTGGCATAAAGCGCTGAGAGGGACGAACATGAGGGTTTGTAAAACTGGGTCACTTTTGGATCTGTCAGTTCCTTCTCCCTCGAGCGGTTTCCATTGGGGTGACACTTAGCTCTAGAACCTTCGCAGCAACAGAAACCCCATGAGTGATCACCCGGTCTGGGAAGCCAGTGTTTTCCTTCTTCTTAAAAGGAGGTGGGTGGATGGCTGAGGCTCCCAGCTGGGTTTTGAAGATCCTGACTGAACATCTGATCCTGACAGGCACATCTCCTCCCTTGCTCTTGCCTCAGCGCCCAAAAGCATTTTCCAGCATTCTTCTGATGGTCTCTTTGCCTGCTCAGGAAATACAATGAGCTGCAGCTCCGCCACAAAGACAAGATGCGCAGAGCCAAGGAGAGCTTTATCCACGAGGTGAAACAAAGAGACAGCAGAATAAAGCAGCTTGAAAATGAACTCAGCGTGTCCAAGCTCCAAGTAGAAAAGGTGAGAGGACACATCAAAGGCTTCTCCCATGAGCGAAGGAAGGCAGGGAGGGGAGCAGGGTGGAGCGTCTATGCAGGAGCAGCCCTTCTGCCAAAACCAGTTCTAGAATGAAAGCGGTGAAGTCTAGGAACAGCTGGTTTGCAGGCAATGGATTTGCCCCATTGAAGCACCAGACAGTGGAACACAGGGAGCTGTGCCTGATGTGCTCTGTCTGCAGGGCAGACGCTGCCTTGGAGGATGACAGCAGAACCGAGAGCCTCCAGCTTGTCCTTGTAGGATTGCCCTTTGTAGGAGGCCCTGTCCTCAAATCCCATGCCATGACTCCTTGAGCAGGAGCACCTTTTATGTCAGCAATGTTACTGCTGGGACTGACTCCAAAGCCTCTTTCTGGAGCCTGTTCCACCAGACAGTGGATCCGTTGTAGGAGTGAACATGCTGTGGGGTGACCCTTTGGCTCAGAGGTTTCCAGAGGAGGGAGAAGAGTGAAACGTAACTGCTGGTTGTGATCTCCCTCAGGGGAAGGTGCTGATTGCCCAGATCAGAGCTGAGAACGAGAAATTGCTCCAGGAGAGCAGACGCCTCCTCCAGCAGATAACTGACCATGAGGAGACAGAGTGGAGCAACCGCTCCACCATTGCCACCCTGCAGAGCAGGTAGGTGCTTCCTGAGGTCCACTTCTGTGGGCACTTCCTCTTGCCAGTGCTCCTCTGCTGTCCTGCCTGTGCCTCTTAAAAAAAAACAGAGGAAAGCCTGACCCATGCCCCAGCCACCAGTGCTGTGGCTTTTAATTGCTGTGGCCTGTAAACAGCCTCTTTCTCCATCAAAGCCCTTGGCCTGCAGCTGAGGTTGTAGGAGAAAGTGCCCCTTTGTAAGCGTGGCTGGGCCAGGTGGAGAATAACTCGTCCTGTACATGTCACTGCTCAGAGTGAAGATCCTGGACGAGGAGAACATGCGGCTACACAAGAGCAAAGTGCAGCTCTCCAGCCACAAGACCACCTCACAGTGCACGCAGAGGAGTATCCACCCTTCCAGCATGGAGGTGAGACTTGGACAGGGCTTACTATCAGCAAGCAGGCTACAGGAGCTGGAATCTCCTGTGAGTGGGGGTTGGTGTTTGTAGCTATGGCTGCAGGTGTCGGAGAAGACCTGAATGGATCCTTTGCTTGGGATGTCATGGCCTTGTTGCTGAGGAGAGACTTTGGGGAGCTGAAAGCTCAATCGCTGTGCCATACCAGCTCCGTCCCCAAGCTGCTAGCCCAGGAGATCCTTTTAGACAAAGACAGGAAGGTTGCTTTGCCTCTTGTGCAGATTTGGTGTTCAAAGACCTTAGCGTTAACATTTAGGAAGAATGAGCCAGAGCAGTGTTGTGGGGGATGTTACTCCTGCCAGCCAGAAAACCTCCAACGAAACTGACTGATAGCTTGGGCCAAGCTGAAAGCTACCTAAGGCCTCTGTTCTGGGTTGCCCAAGTGAATGAGAAACTGCTGCGGGGAGCAGTGGAGAAAAATCCCAGGAAGTTGTTTTGCCAGCTCTTGGATCGAAGGGGGGGATTTGGAGGTTGCTGGTGCATTGTGAGATTTGGTTGGAAAAAGGGTCTGGAGCACAGGGCCCATGAGGAGCAGCTGAGGGAACGGAGGGGTGGGGAGGGTGGATGTGTGTTGAACTGGAGGGAAGAAGGCCCCACCTCAAATTCTGTGGCCAATTCTGGGCCCATCACTTACTGCCAGAAGGATGTGGCGGGGCTGGAATGGGTTCAGAGGAGGGCAGTGGAAGAGAGAAGGGGAAGAGTCTGGAGCACCAGCTCTGAGGAGCAGCTGAGGTGGCTGGAAGGGAAAGTTTACTTGGAGAAAATGAGGCTCAGGGGAGACCTAACTCTCTGCAAATCCCTGAAACTCAGGAGAGTGGGGTGGGGTTGGGGTCAGTCTCCTCTATCCAGGAACAAGTAACAAGAGGAAATGGC
>VZRI01006159.1:0-86657 GCA_013397515.1 Upupa epops
TCTCATCCTGATGACTGAAGGGAGAGCATCTGCTTTGTGAAGGCTGTGCAGATCCTGATCCTACAGCTGTTGTGTGTGAAGGTGTTTGTGGTGTGTGACTTGTGCGAGCTGATAGTATGGAAAAGTCATGATTTCTCTTTCCTTTTTCTAGCGGAGGAAAAGAAAGAAGAGGAAAAGAAAGAGGAGTCAGAGGAATCTGATGATGACATGGGCTTTGGTCTTTTTGACTAAGTTTTGTACCCATCTGTAATAAAGAACATCTAATTGTCCTTGTGTCCGCGTGGGTGCGTGTGAGGAGGAGCAGATGACAGATGCTCAGGCTACCAGGAGGTACTAGAGCTGCTGATTCCTCATACTTGGGCGTAGCAGTGACAGTTAAGCTCAGAGCAGCACCATGAGCAAGTACAGTCCCTGTGGGGACAGCTTGGCACCGAGAGGTTGAGGTCCTGTGTAGCAGAAGTGCTACAACTCGGTACTGCAGCCTCAGGGATGCAGCAACATGGCCAGTGTGGAGTATGGTGTCAGCTTGCAGATGACAGAAGCAGCTTAAAAAGCAGGTGTTGTAGTTCTGAACTGGACTGTGCCAGAGCAACTGGACAAAGCAAAGGCCATTCCTTGTGTTTAGTCCTTGTAGCTGCTTCTACAATGGCCCCTGCAAAACCCAGGAGCTGCTATGTGCCCCCACCCTTCTTCCAAGTAACCTCTAGGAAGATGGAGTTTAAAGGTTGAGGCAGTGACACTGAATAGTAACAGCCACACAGACTACGTGGACTTGTTCCCTGGGTCCACAGCTGGAGGCAGAATTGTCTAGAACACTTCCTGGATTTCCTCTGTGTCTGCTTCCTGCTGTCCGAATTCCTGTGAATTCTTAAAACCTCATGAATAGGGGTGGGGGAGAAGCTTCAAGGAGAGGGACGGCTCCTCCTACACTGCAGGGAGACACAAAGTACCAAACCAGCCAGGACATCACTGGTAACACCTTTTTAATAGGTCAAAGTAACTGTACAGTTCATTATATTCTTCCTGAGAATAATTTATATCCCTCGACAGCAAGAAGGGAGCGTGGTTTTTATTTGAACAGAACAGATGGCATAATTGGAAAACCAAGGAAAATCTACTTACACTGTTCCCTACTGTAGCTCCTCCCAGGCAAGAGAGACAAAAGGATGGGTTAGTTACCTACGGTGGGCTTAAAATACTCAACATGGCTTCAATCTGGCTTTATAAATTATATAAAAACGGGCAACATGAACGGGGACAGGACTCCCCCAGACGCAGCCCGGAGCCGCTCTGGTACGAAGCGGCGTCCTCGCTTCCGAGGAAAACCACCGCTGCTACAACAGAAGCGGCACGGTACCGTGCTGCGACGGGCGGGAGCCGGCGGTTGTGTCCTAACAGCCTAGTTCCAAACAAATGCTTCACACGGCCACGTGAAAGTAAAAGGCAGGAAGATGAAGAGGGCTTTAGTTCTGTCTCGAAATGACTGAAGTCTTGAAAATATAGCTTTGTTTGTTTTCTCTCTGTAAATTGTGAGTAGCATATTGCGACGTAAGTGTTCTAATAAAAAAAATTCCAGTCTGGACAGTTCGTGTCCTGGGGGCAAGAATTCTCAGCCCTGAGGTTTCCCCGAATTCTTCACTTCACAATATCGTTCCCCCGATCCGCTGCTCCAACGGTTTTGGCTCCAAGACCGTAGCCCCGTGGCAGCTCCAGGCTTCAGCGTGCCCTGGCTGCGGTTTCCCAGGGGCTTCTGTACAAACCTCATCCTGCAGCAACTCCCATGCGGAGCCCAGCCCGGCTTTACGGTAAGGACTTGGTTAAACTTTTGTAACGAGGGAACCAACCGTGGTCAGTCAGGGCTGCTGAAGCGAGAGGCACCGGAAGCCAGGGCTGCGCCGGGTTAATCCTCACTGCTGGTGAGAGGCGGAGTAACGCCCTTTCGCAAGCAGGACTCTTGGACTGGTGAAACCTCTCCCTCGGTACTAGTGCGGCCTGGACTGACTGATCATTTTCAGTCTGGCTTGAT
Source organism: Upupa epops (assembly GCA_013397515.1). Taxonomy (NCBI): domain Eukaryota; kingdom Metazoa; phylum Chordata; class Aves; order Bucerotiformes; family Upupidae; genus Upupa; species Upupa epops. The sequence goes on from VZRI01006159.1 coordinate 2,027, forward strand.
CGATAACATCCAGCAAGTTCTTGGCATCCACAGCCAGAGCATGAGCAGCTGTCAGCATTTGCTTCTTGTACTCCTGCTGCAGGCTGGTCATGACGTACTGCTGGGCCAGTTTCATCTTGTTAATGAGCTCAGCCAAGTCCGAGTTCAGCAGCTTCTGTGCCATCTCAATCTGGAATGGGAAGATTCAGTCAGCTGTGCACATGGTTAGAAGCAGCGCTACCTCCCTCTCATTTCTGACTGAAGCTCAAGCTAGTTCTGTGGGTACTGTGAGGGGCAGCTGCAGTGTCAGCACTGCTGTGGAGGGCCAGAGCAGCCTTAGCAGCCAGCTGGGCTACCCATTGCTAAGTGGCACCGAGACCCAAATCACTAACAGTGCAACCCATGTGTCAAGAGTTAACAGCTTGCTGCAGCTTTCCAGGTCCCTAGTATCATCTTCACTGCTAAAAATTAGCATTTATAACTACTTGGAGAAATAAAATGGGTCAAGAGGCCAGACACAGGACACCTAACCACACAGCCAGGTCAGGATAACTCACTGAAACATTCTCTGGCTTCCTCATTACCAACCTCACTCAAGCTCTCGGAGGAAGACTTTTTCCTCCTGACTCTGAAGTGAAAGAGCTCGGTCACTTCTCATCTGTTACTACAGGTTCTCTTCTCACCAAGACCTTCCAGTTCCACTCAGCAAGCTCTAGTTCAATGACACAGCACTCCTGCACCAACTCCCAGACGCTCTCCCCACACTAGGCTCCTGGTTTTGTGCCAGCACTGCTAACAGGTTTCACATCAACATCCTACAGCTGGTGTTAGGTGCAGCCCAAACCACATCCATATTCAGGTCAGTCAGAGCCTGTTCCTCACCCTTCAAATACTGTTTGTTTCGTGTTGAATTATAACCCAGGAGGGAACCAAAACACGTCCAGACGCTGGCCGAGGCTGACCTGAAACACAGCGACTGAGCGCCAGGTGAGCAGAGCTCTACATACCTCTCTGTGGGTGCTCGCAGGAAGCATCGGGAGGTTCTCATCCACTGTTGCCAGCAAGGTTCTTAGTGCCAACCCAACCTCCTAAGGAAGAGTGTAAAAAAGGGAACTTGAAAAGCTTGGGAGGGCTGAAAGCACTGCAGGGAGCAACCAATACACCTGACTCCTCCTCTGGATAAGAGGGGAGTTAGCACATGGCTGAAAGACTCCAACATTCCCACCCTCTGAGCACACACCACCACCCCACGATCTCAAAAAAGCTCTTCTACTCCCAGCTTCCCAGAGCTCCTCCTACACCTCATTCAGGCAGGGACTAGATCTGTGGTCTTCGGCGCTGTCTCCATACCTTTACCATGGGCACGTACTCCTCGGGCGGAGCGGGCTGGATCTTACTGGACATTTCTATGACGGCCTTGACCAGCCCGGTTACGTTCTCATAGACTTTGTCGTTGGAGCGGTCCAGGTTGGCGGTGGGAGGAGGGCTGATTTCCTGCGGCTGGATCTGCAAGCAGAGAGGGGCTGTGTAACCGCCTGTCCCCAGCAGATGGGGCTCAGCAACTTCCCAACCTCTGTCGCCTGCTGGCAAGTCTCAGCAGCCCCACCACCACCACCAGACCCCACTGGGTCCCCTGAGCACACTCGGACCTGGAGCTGAAGGGAGTTTCCTTCAATTCCTGTGACTGAACCTGGCAAATGGGGAGGTTTTACCAGGACTTCCCTGAAGCTCTTCCAGTACAACCCCACAGCGGAGAAGAAAATCGTTTGAGGGATGAGGAGTACTTGACGTGTCCAAGTGATGGGCAAGTTCCTCCGCTAAGGCAACAGGGATCAGGTCTCCCATTCCAGAAGGTTGGTTTGGGACCCAAACAAGGTCAGAGCGCAGAGTTAACACTGAATCAGAGAATCCTTAGGGATGGGAAGGGACCTCGAAAGATCATCCAGTCCAATCCCCCTGCCACAGCATACTGGTACAGAACAGTGAGGACACTACTGCAGCACACAGGACTGTTCTGTTAGTGACAACTGACAGACACGGTGTCCCCAGTGCAGATGGGAAACACTGCACATCCTCAGCTTGTTTGTTTCCAGTAGCTCAGAATAACCCCACCAGGCTGAAAACCCTTAAGTCCTTTCTCATCGAGTCAGACCTGTCTGGAGTGAAAGCCGAGACAGGGCAAAATAACCCTCAGTCAGAACAGAAACAGAGATGGACAACCTCCTCTGCAAGGTCCTCACCACCTTTGCTCCCGACCCCACAAGCAGCCCAGTTCCCTGCAGCTCTTCACTGGGTTGCAAAACAACCAAGTTGGTGGGAGCCAGTGGTTAAAAACCTGCTGGTCACACAGCGGCCACCCCACCCTGATGATGTGAGGCAGCTCACAGCGTTCCCGCCCGACCGGGGGGGTTACCACGGGAGCTTACACCAGCGATGTTCCGCTGGAAGCCCTACAGACTGGGGGAACCTTCATCTACGGAAGGAGCACAGGATTTAGCGCAGAGTGATTCCGTTTGGTTGAATTTCACCAAGTGGCTACTGAACTAGCACAGAGATTCGATCTGTTTAGGAGAAGAGACCCCTGGAACTGCCCCGATCACCAGCGAAAGGCCCAGAGTCTAACTGGTTCCAGCAATCAAGAAGTTAGAGAGTCATCAGGCAGAGTCGCATGCAAGGACACTGTGGAGTAGGGCACGGACACGCACGCTCACGCACTGCTTACCCTCCATGGCTATGGTTGAGCAGAATGTGGGGGAAGGTTAAAGAAATTTACCAGAAGGAGGGAAAAAAGAAAAAAACAATATTAATAAAACTCAGCAGGAGGAAAAATCAAACCAACCAAACCCAAACCACGTGGAGCAACAAGAGACCAGTTAAAAAGCCCGCAGCAACAATGCATCTCCCTCAGCCGCGCAGGCGCCCGTGTTAGGTCTGGGGCTGTTACGGAGGTGCCAGTGGCCTGCCGGGCACCCCCGTGTCGGGAGGGGTGTCTCTGCCATGCACCCATGCGCTCGTGTTCCCCTGACCACACGGGGGAGAGATCATGCAAAGCTGGACAGCAGTGAGCCAGTCTGGGAGCAGCGAAGTGGTGAATGCAGCAGACGGGCTCTGCAGTGCTGGGAAACAGCCGGGTGTCCTGCGTGAGCCGGGTCCCTTTACACAACCGGCGATGGGTTTAGGGCCACGCTGTGTTCAGCTTCCTGAAACCTCTGTCTTTAGAATACAGTCACGACAGGAAACACAGGGTCAACAGCACAGCTCCTGTTCGTGATGACTCCTGACAGTGGTGGCGAAGAGCTGCCAAGATCCCATCCTAGATGGATTATTCCCAACCCTCTGAATTCCTACTGCCAGACCTGACCAAGGACATCCGTGTCACTAGGACTTGTTACTACTCATTAACTTCCTACGTTAATTTCTACCCAACATCAGCGTGGGTTTAATAAAGAATCACCCTGCTCGAGTTCACCTCTGCTGTTTGCAACCAGTCTCAAAAGCTCTGATAATCTCAGAACGAGAGAGCAAGACAGGCACACACGGGCTGAGATCATCTGTGTTGAAGGGGTCTGAGGGCAAGTTTGGAATGCCAGGGTCAGATGAACGGGAGGGTCTCTGTTCTTCCTTCAGCCACCTCCTAAGTGTCACCTATCCCAACAGCTGTGCTGCCCGTGACATGGATTCTCCTTCTCTACTGCAGCCTTGGCAGGGCTGGGACTGCCCAGAGGTTCTCCTTCTGTGCATTAATGCCCACCCCATCTTTATCCTCTGGGAGGACAGCTGGAGCACAAATCCCTCACCAACCTGGGTATGAGCTGACAGACTGGGAGCAGCAGGAGTGACCCTGCTGCAGAGCTCTGGTCAGTAGCACTGGCCAGCAGTCTGTGTGGACGTTTGTTAGCTGCAAAGGCTGTGGAATAATCACAGAATGCTTTGACTTTGAAGGGACCTCAGGGACCATCTAGTTCCAACCCTGCCATGGGCAGGGACACCCTCTCACCAGAGCAGGGGGCCCAGAGCCCCATCCAACCTGGTGTTAAACACTAAAACATCAGTGCATTCAGAGAGATGCACTTCTGTCTCACTTATCCACCCGCTGGAAACTGCCAGCACCAGAAATAGCTCCACTGGCTCCCCCTTGGGAGGTCCTGAGGTCACTCACGTCTCTCTGTCCTGACCAGACAGCTAATGGAGTTGCAGCAGCAGAGACCACCACCCAGAGGCATGGTTTTAAGGACAGAGACTCCGGTACCACCAAGGTAACTGGGAACCCTGGGTGTGCTCCTTCTTGTGTAACAAAGCTCCTGAGCAGGAAAGCAGAGCCCACACAGAGGATCTCATCTCTCTTCAGACCAGCTCAGCTGGGAAAGGCTCTAGGTGTGGAACACACTGAATCACTCCCATGGACGGTGTGACACCACCAGTCCACTCCCCATCTCCTGGAGAGCTGCCAGCACATGTCTGACCCCCGACAACACTTTGGCCTTCCATGGTCTCTACATCAGAAACAGCAACCTGTCTGGGAGCAGTAACCTCTCGCTGTGCGACGGTCATTTCACTGAGCAATGGATGTACCTTCACGCCTTCGTTGTAGCTGTCCACGGGGCTGTTGAGGCTCGCAAGGCTGCCCAAGTGGCTGGGGGCTCCGGGGCGGGGGGGTTTCTTTGGCGGAGCTGAGTGATCTGGGCAACAAAACCATGTGTAGTTTAGAGCACCAACACGGCAGAGGAACCGGCACAATGCTGGTCTGTCTGCGCTACAAAGCCTTCTCAAGCTTTACTCTCTGAGCTCAGATGTACACCTTTGTGTGTCTTACTGCAAACCCACCGTGAGAGCTACACTTCACCCTGTACTTCTGCTGAAGAAATGCAGATAGAAAAGGCGGTGGAATGCCCAGCCCATCAGCTTTCCTGAGACTACGAGAACACGGCTGACTCAGTAAGAAACCTGGAAAATCCCTTTGTGGGTACCTGCTACTCATCTCAGCACATCTACTCCAGACCTGAGTGGTACTTGCCAGAGCCGAGTGCCACGGGGAGCTGCGTGTGTGCATGTGCCCAGGGAAACCAGACTTCATGTGAGAAATCCTGGCTGTGAGTCACTGGGAGACTGAGACACCTACACTTCGGCGTCTGCTTTCGTTTTGCATGTCTGAACTCCACACACAGCAAAGTCCTGCACAGTGACTCAGCTTCCTCTTGATGCTTCCCGCACGGTGCTGAAACATCTTCTTGGCTTTGCTGGCCACATCGCCAGGCTCCGCACCAGGAGGTTAAAGACAAGGACAGAGCCAGGACCACCCAGGTGAGGTCACCCAGAAGTGAACTCCCCACCCCTTGCATGAAAACACTAGCGTCAATCTTTGTTCGCTCCTGCTGCTAGGGGAGACTTGTAATCAAGGACTCAAGCTGACGCGATGTGGATGCCCTGCTTACCTGGTTTCCCCACAGGCTGATAGATGTGCTGGTTACCAGCCTGTAAGACAAAAGGCACATTCAGGCTGGTTAAGGCAGAACCCACAGCTCCCACTGCACAATCACTGTGGGCAGGCGGTTCTCATCACCCTTCCCCGCAGCTGGGAACACTTCCCCACTCACCACCATTCAGCCTCTAACTACAGGTACCTCGTGTACAGAGTAAGAGAAGAACTGTGCATGTTTTGCATCGCTCCCAACAGCCCTGGTCTCTGTTACGGTTTCTCTTCCCAGACGTGGTGATAAATTCCCCATTGTTAAATTCACCGGCGTTTTCAGTCTGCACTCAGGGATCAGACTGCAGAGGTCAGGGTGCTGAAGTCCTGGCAGTGCAACAGCTGGGAGACTGAGACACTCATGCACTGCTCAGTGGTTTCTGTAACGCTCACAGAGTGCTGTGAAGGGAGGAGCTCCAGTGCTAGCAGCACCAAGCAGCACAAGGGGAGTTCCTACACTGGGGAATTCGGGGGGAGCGGAGAGAGCCTACAGGAGCCTGCAGTTCTGACCACAGTGGCTGAGGAGACCTCCATCAGGAGCTTTAAATGCAAAGGGATACTGCATTTCATTCAGAGTAACTGAGATATCCCCTCAGCAGTTACACAATAGGGGACAACAGAGGCAGTAAGAAACAGAGGAGGTGCAGCTGTTGTCTGGCAGTAAATGAGTGGCAATGGGGCTCATTCCGAGCGGATCATCTACCCCAACTGCATTGCTGGGTAGCACCAGCAGCATTTACATTCCTTGCAAGAAAACCCTTCAGATACTTAAACCACTGCACAAGTTATTCCAGTCCTGCTTCCTGTTGACACAACTGTTCCAAAACCATCCATGGTTTCAAATAAAAGGCCCGATTCCTCAGCACACGGACGTGTGGATCTAACTGTGGAACTATTTCTGTATTTGTTCTCAACAGCAGCTTCAAGGGGAAACAAAACCAATCCAACCCCCCCACATCTCCCACACCCTTGCGTGAACAAGTTTGTGACGGCTGCTGTTCCCACAGAAGCTGAACCTCTTGGAAAGCTGCAGAACCGGGTGGTAATGGTGAAAGCACTTGAAGTCACCTCCCACGGTCAAGACAGTGTTCTACCAGGAAAGTGGGGAAAGACTTGGGAGGGCAAAAGATCCCACGAAAGTACTTACAGGGCCCTGGAGACCGCCATCCTCTCGGTCTATGCTGCCTCGGGAGAGCCGCACGTCGGGTTTCTGAAACAGAAATTCACCGTTTCATTCCACACTCTGAAGCTGAAAATTACTTAGAGGTCAGGAAAGCACTGTTACACTGGAAAATACAGATGTCCTTTCACCCCAGCACCCCACTGCACTGCGACGGCTGCTGCCAGCAGCGTGGGCAGCTGTCTCTAACCACCCGCGCGTAAACATGTTTGTTCAAAACAGCGCCGGTACCATTTCCCCAAGGCAACCCTGGAAAAGCTGGAATTGCCCAAAAAAAATCATATCAACTGAAAAACTATTTCCCGACAGCCAAATGTCACTCCCGGGCTGAGAAGAGCTGAGCCTTGACTCCTGCTTCCTGCCCAAGGCCGGTTTATATGGACTTGGCTCCCTCTCCGAGCCTGCAAACGCGGCCAATTACTGGAGCTCTGCAACGCTGCGTTTGGATACAGAGAGCTAATGAAGACAGCCAGATGCGATGCGATGCTCTCCCGACACAAGACCGCCTGGCTGTGTTCCTGTGTGACTTGATCTGGGAGATCCTGCTGTGGCAGGGGGATTGGACTGGATGATCTTGTGAGGTCCCTTGCGATCCCTAAGGATTCTATGAATGTCCCTAGACAGTATGTTTTAAAACCTAGAGCGAAGAGCACGCCAACTGTTTTCTCTCAGAAACAGGTAATTCTTCTCATCTCCCCAGCAAATCCAGGTATTTCCTACCTGCTCTGGCAGGGGGGTTGGACTAGACCATCTTCCAAAATCCCTTCCAACCCCTAATATTCTGTGATTCTTCTTAATCCTATTCTTCTCACTCCACTTAACTCTTAATTTCAGGGAAAGCAAGTGGACAAGAAACTGAGGTTACCAGTGATGTGGAGACACAAGCAGAGCTTCTCCAATTCGAGGGGATTCATCTGACTCCCTGCTCTCCTGCAGAATCTATTAGATTTGTGTGTTTTCTGCAGAAAAGCTTGGGTTTGAAAAGTTCCTGCCCCCCACCTCGCTGACTTCTGCCTTCTTCAGTTCTTTCTTTGCCCTTCTCCACCTTGGTGTCTGTTCAGAGCTACATAGCTGCCGCCGAGAGAACATGTGATGGCTCCTGAAGGTAATTTATGCACAGGACAAACGGTCGAGGTCTGATTTCACTATCTGCCTTAATTTCATGTTCATTTCTATCAGGGGAAGAGCCCGAAGTCTTTGGAAACAGTCAGAGGCTTCTTTCTTGCAGGGTCTTCAAGATCATCGAGTCCAATCATTTACTCAGCTGCTCCAAATCCCAGCCCGGGCAGCCTGTTCCAAGGCCCGGTGACCCCTTCCAGGAAGAAGCTTTCCCTGATGTCCAACCTAAACTTCCCCTGGTGCAGCTTGAGGCCATTTCCTCTTCTCCTATCACTTGTTCCTTGTGAAAGGAGACCAACCCCCACCTCCCTACAACCTCTTGAAGTTCAGGCAGTTGCAGACAGCAGTAAGGTCTCTCCTCAGCTTCCTTTTCTCCAGACTACCCAGCCCCAGCTCCCTCAGCTGTTCCTCCCAAGCTTTGTTCTCCAGACCCTTCCCCAACCTTGTTGCCCTTCTCTGGACCTGCTCTCCAGCTCCCCAAGGTCTTTCTTGTAGTCGTCTGTCTATTTTTCATCTCAACCATGATGAGACTTCATTTTCCTACGTGGTTTTCTCCTCACAGTGTGAAGGGAATTCTCAGCACACAAATCCTAACGACTGGAACTGTGGGAAAGCACCGCCTGTACTAAACCAGAATGCACAGTTAAGCAAAGTCTTTCCCACTCAGCACTGTATTTACGGCAGGAACGTTCCGGGGAGGAATTCTATCCAACATCCATCTTGCAGAAAATCAAGATCTTTAAAAACCAAATGGATTTGGGTTTTAATAGTCTGTTATCTGAAATCTTTGGAGGCACCAGGGAGCCTTTTCAGACAGGACACACATTCTGGAACATGCCTTACTTTATTTCCAGCACTTCTGGTCTCTCACTAAGGAAAGACCACGTAAGCCTCGGCATTCTCGGGACGTGCCAGATCAAAATGTCTTGGTGGGATTTTCTCAAGCTAAAAATTCAAATCTTATTTTAGCACACAGTTCACATCCATTATCTTTGACTTGCAGTTCTCAGTGTCAAAATAGAACCAAACCACAACTATGTGGGAATTTCAGATAAAACCAAACCCAAACACGATAAGGAAACTATGCGAGTTATTTCTTCTTACCCTATCACAGGGAAGGACTAGAAATTGCTTAGCACAGAGCTGCTCTGTCTGCTCGGGGATACCAACAGCCACAGACACACATATACTGGCCTTACAAGGGCTGGAGGATTGACTATGCATGTGCTGTGGCCCTAATGCAGTGACTGGATTCTCCTACTTTGCTTTTATGGGACCCCCACCTAGAGCTCTGTGTCCAGTTCTGGAGCCCCCAGTACGAGCCCCCAGATATGGAACTGTTGAAGTGCATCCAGAGGAGGCCACAAGGATGATCAGAGGGCTGGAGCAGATCTCCCGTGAAGGAGTTGGGGCTGTTTAGCGTGGAGAGGAGAAAGCTCCAGGGGGCCTTCACAGCAGCTTTCCAGTACCTGAAGGGGCCTACAGGAAAACTAGAGAGGGAATCTGTCCAAGGAACTCTAGTGACAGGACAAGGGGGATGGTTTCAAGCTACAGGAGGGGAGATTCAGGTTAGCTCTTAGGAAGAAACTCCTCCCTCTGAGGGTGCCGAGGCACTGGAACAGGTTGCCCAGGAAAGCTGTGGCTGCTCCATCCCTGGAAGTGTCCAAGGCCAGACTGGCTGGGGCGCTGGGCACTGTGTTCTGGTGAGAGGGGTCCCTGCTCACGGCATGGGCTTGGAACTAGATGATCTCTGAGGTCCCTTTCCACCCAAACCATTCTGTGATTCTCTGACAAGGAAAACCTCAATCTTCATCAAGCTGATCTTTCGGATGGATACATCCCTGCGATCCACAATTTCAAGTTTAATCTGTGTGGGGTACAGGTACCAGACTACTGTGCAACACCCCCTGTGCTGGGATGTAAGGGAGTGTCAGTCCTGGAAAAAAAGCCCTCCCAAGTGAAGCCCCCTCAGTACCTCTCACTTCCCAGAGGATGTATTTGGAACAAGTGAAACACTTCGGTTTAACACAGCTGATTGTGTTAAAATAGAGGCAAGAGAGACAGCACCTCCTCACAGTGAACACTGACACAGACTGACCACACAGTCGCCCTTTCTCAAACAGACTGCAGATCAAAAGAAAACTCAGAAGTCCCTCCACAAGCAGCCATACGTGGGGAGGGGGGGGGTGTTCAGCAAACATCCTAACGGTCCAGAGGCTGAGTCAAACAAGAATAACAAACACTACCAATAACTGCACGTTCTGCAGAAGCCAAAGAGTTTCCTCAGAACATTTCCCACACAATCTGCTGGCACCATCTGAAGACACAGTGCCCCGGCCTCTGCAAATCTACTCATTCCTCAAAAAAGTCTCAAACGTCTTGAAAGTCTGAACTGACAGTGAGATCAGTTTGACCTCCTGGGCTTGTGAAAGTCACTGGTGCCACTCAAGACTGGAAAAGCTAATGCCCAAATTAGGGAAGAATTTTCCTATCCTCTTCTTCTCTCCAGCCTGTAATCAACTGGACAAAGCGAACTGGGCACTCTGGTTTCCATACAGTCATCCAGTGGGAAACCACACATCCCCAAGGGCACCTAACAAGGACACCAGCCAAAAGCAAACTTCAGCATCCTTCATCCGGAAGTGACATCCTAACGCTGGCACCACTCGGATCTTGCTTGCTGTACGGTCAAGCTGAATTCCTGGTGTCAAGGAACTCCAAGTCCTGGATTCAAAATCCCTAAAAGACCATCTTGAGATGGTCTGATCTGCAAGACTGACTACAGCTCTTAGCACAGCCAGGTTCTCGGACGGCCGACTGTTAAGAACAAAGAGTGACTCTCCCGTCCAACACAGAGTAACACCCGCAACTTCCCACATTTCAATACTCAACTGGACAAATGGGATTCACCAAAGCCCACAGCTGTTCAGGGTCCAGGAAATCCAGGACTCACTACAAGAACACTCAATTTTACAACTGTTTCCAAACAGTCGCTTGGGTAGCAACTCCTGCGTCCAGTAAACGCTCGTGTTTCACAGAAGGGAACAGCTTCAGGGAGCTACAGTCGAAGAAGAAAAACCAGAGGCATTAAGAATCGCTGTGAAGCAAAGTATTACCAGGAATCGCTCCTCCTTTTCCAGCCAGCGCTGATCTTCTTCCATCTCTTGCTGCTGTCGTATCAATCTCTCCTCCATGAGGTGTGTGGGCAGAACCTGCCCCATTCCTCTTACATCCAACGTGCCCGAATCCTACAAACCAGAGGCAGTTCATTCAGTCTCCCAACTTAAAACGCCTAAGAACAGCTGCAAGAACTTTGATTTCTAAGTTTAAACGCATAGCAGGAGCCAAGCAGAGTTCCTTCAACTCCTTCTGAACTGAAGCAGATCATGAGAAGAAACTCCTTCCAGCTACAAACACTTTATCTGCCCTGCTCCTCATTACTGGAACCAGAACGATGCAAATAGTTCTGGTTTGTTTTCCAGCCACACTGTAACTCCATATATCTCACTTCATTCAAACTTGGACAGCAAACACAGCTTTATCAACTCTCTTTTCTTGTTCTTGAGCAACACTCTAAGTAGCCAGCTGTTACGGACTGCAAGATCCACGTTTACCCCAAACAGATAGGCTGTTCCGTTCAGCCCCAGCTGACACTTGCAGCTCACGGCACCAACGTTTTAAACAGACTTTTGAACAAGGGAGGTTTCAGCTTGCAGCACACTCCATACCCCACACGTCCCAGCGCTGCCTGGAAATCATTAGTGAGCAGCGTGTAATCCACGAGTTTTAGAAGCCAAGGGCAGTCTGGTAACAATCTCTGCTGAGATTGTTTTTAGGCAACTGAGGTCCCAAGCATTTGGGAAAACCGGCTGTGACTCTCGACCAGCGTGTGCCCAGCGTTCACATGCTGCCACCAACACTTTATTGGAGCCCTACACAGTTAGACAGTTTCCAGGGTCAATAATCTACAGGGATGTTAACTGCTTGGCACTGCAACCCTTAACTGCAGACGATGGGAACGACAGCAGTGCGGCAGCAAGTCACAGCAGCAGAATATAGGCCACACCAAGTGCTGGGTTCAGTTCTGGGCACCTCAATACAAGAAGGGTATTGAGGGGCTGGAGAGAAGGTCGAGAGAAGGTTGGTGAAGGGTCTGAAGAAAAAACCTTATGAGGAGCAGCTGAGGGAGCTGGACAGTCGGAAGAAAAGGAGGCTGAGCGGAGACCTTATTGCTGTTTGCAACTGCCTGAAAGGAGGTTGTAAAGAGGAAATGGCCTCAAGCTGCACCGCTATGTCGGACAGTAGGAAAAATCTGTTCCTGGAAAGGGTCATCAGGCCTTGGAGGGGACTGAATCGCCATCCCTGGATGTGTTTAAAAGCTGTGGACATCTGGAGCTTGGGACAGTGGCTTTGGAACAGCTGGGTTAAGGGTTGGTGCCAATGATCTTAAAGGTGTTTCCCAACCTAAAGTGAATCTTTGTGGGAGAGTGACATGGAATGAAAGCAGTATAAAACACTGGAGGAGAACAGGAAAAGAACAACAGAAGGTTAACAGAAGGATTAAGCTGCTGTTCCTTGCAGCAGCTCTGAGGCTGAAAAGCACTCCAACAGGAACACAACTCAAGAACAGCTCTGCAGACCTTTCCACTTGTGTTCCAGGCAAGTTATGGAGAAGCCTCACACACCCTAGCTATGCTGGAGATGGTTTTAAACACTATTTTAAACATGACTGTTCCAATCCCTATCTACAGTACTAAGTTTCAGCCAAGTCTTCTTTTAACAAACGCAAACTATTTGCTCTCACTCACTCAGTTATGGCAACAGGCATTAATAACTGCATCCAGAGTTTGGGTAAAGAGTTCACTTTTCGTCCAGTTCCTCCATGGAAGGATTGCTTCCCAAAAGAATAGAGTCCAGACATGACTCCCACCCCACTGCAGTAAGGCAATTAAAAAACACAGCACTTCATTTTCCTCCAATAATCTCCAGATGTACCTAAATAATAACAAATGAGTATTTAGTGCACAGAGTGCAACAACAGACACGTCAGCTGATGGTACCTCCATGTTTGGTTGCCACACTGATATTTCCTGAGGCCGATGGTTCCAGGAATCTGCTTGATCCAAGAGAGAAGCCTGCCCAGGGTAGATAGTGCCTGCCATGGCTGGTATCCCATGAGAACCAGGGTAGCCAGACACCTTTGGGGTTTAAAAGAAATCAATTAAAAAGAGTTAGATGAACAACCTAGACTTCCCCACTGGGAAGCTGAGTGACATGATTTGGGTGACCTAGCAGTGCTGGGTCAAGGGCTGGACTACATGCTCTTACAGGTCTCTTGCAATCAAAATGATTCTGTGATAATCAGTAGCTCCCCACCCCAATATGACAGCACAAAGATGACTTAATTCCAGTCAGTCATTGGGAGGGAGGAGGGGAAGTAACATCAGAAGAAGTAACACAAGCCAAACTATGACACAAACGCTTTTTTTGAAGTCTTTGAGGCTGCCTCAAAGGCCTTAAGGATAACTACACACACCAAACTGTAACTTCTGAGGGTAACAAACTATTTGAGGATGCTTATCGGAACAGGTATGTTTCAATCCCCACAGCCAAGAAGATCAAAGTCGTCTGATGAACAAAAATAAATCTACTGACAGGTTTCCCAGAGCTACACACACAGAGCTCAGGAGCCTGCAAACACTGTTCTACAGAGCCATGTAAAGATAGACCCCCTGGTGCCTCTCTCAAGCTGAAGTCTTGACTAACAGTGTGTAGTGTGTTTAGCTGCACAGCCTGAGAGCTTCTCTGCAGGAAAAATCAAAGCAGTTGCAATGTGTCTGAAGCACTCACTAACACAGTGGGCTGCAGCTCTGAACAGACCCGAGACGCTCAAGGTTCCCTGGTGACAAACTTGGTTTAAATGCTTCCAGCAGGATTACAAAGTTAAGCCAGTGAGCGTACGATGTGGCTACCAACCAACAGAAGATGGAAGTTTTCAGGGCAACATCTCTAAGCCCAAGGCAAACCCCCCAGTTAATGCCATCTAACATTACAAGTGTTAACATGAAGCCCACCTTCCTTCAATAAATACAGAGAGGTCTGATGAGTTTCACTGTACTTTTAGCAACCTGAGTACTGTATCAGGTATGAACACATTTACCCTCTGGATAAGTATCAGCTTCAGCTCAGGGTTTGCTCTGATGTAAAACCAAACCCATCTAACAGAACTCAAATGAAACTGCTTAAGAAATGAGTCCATCCCACCAGCTACCACTGAGTCACAAACCTCTCCCCATGTTTGAAAAAAACCGAAACAGTCTAGTGTTAAATGTCCTACCTGGTAGTGGTTTGGCTGTACCATGTGCTGAGGACTTGGATAAAACCCTTCACTGGATCTCGGGCTGGGGTAACCAGGTCTGCTGGGCTGCAAATGGAAAGGAATTTTACACCATTTAGAAACAAAAAACTGGAAGTGGAAAATTAACTCTCCAGCAAAAGAACCATGACAATGACTCTAGAATTACTGTGGAAAACAACTACATTGAAGCACCCTGATCCTAAAAGAACAGTCTAAAATGAGTAACAGTTGTTTCATCAACCCAAACTGAAGTTGTTCTCCTGTTCTGCTTGGAAATGGGATGCAAATCAGTAACACCTGCTCTGTCAATCCGTTGAGCAGGTTTAATCGCTTGCACTAGAGGCCATCAGCTAGGAACACAGCTCTTGAATCAAGTTTCCAGGTGCAAAGACATAGTTTCTGAACTCAACCACCACATTACCTTAAGACTGCAGAATTCTATCACCAATTTATCACCAATTATCCTGCTTGCCACAGCAGGATCACCCATACCAAGTCGCACAGGAACACAGCCAGGCAGGGCTGGAACGTCTCCAGAGAAGGAAGACTCCACAAACCCCCTGGGCAGCCCCTTCCAGTGCTCTGGGACCCTCTCTGGGGAGAAGGTCCTGCTGAGATTGACAGGGAACCTCCTCTGTTCCAGCTGGCACCCAGTGCCCCTTGTCCTGTCACCAGATGGCCTTGAGCAGAGCCTGGCTCCATCCTCCTGACACCCACCCCTCACTGATTCAGAGACATGAATGAGGTCCCCCCTCAGCCTCCTCTTCTCCAAGCTCAAGAGACCCAGCTCCCTCAGCCTTTCCTCAGCAGGGAGCTGTTCTACTTCCTTCAGCATCTTCGTTCCTTCTGGAACTGAGGGGCCCAGAACTGGACACAGTACTCCAGATGCAGACTCACTAGTGCAGAGTAGAGGGGGAGAAGAACCTCCCTTGATCCACTAACCCCCCCCCTTCTGATCCCCCCCCCCAGTATGTAGACAGAGATATGAGATACAGTCAAATATCCTGCTGGTTGATCTCAAAGATGACTTTGCTGGTTTTAACTCTTTAGATCTTGAAAATCCACGTGTGGGGCAACAAAATGAAATCAAAACCGTTATTGCTGGGGGATGTGTGCAAGGGGTGAGGCTGGACTACCTGCAGAACACATCGACCACAGCCAAACAGGCCAGACGAGTAACAAAACAAACCCAAGTGCAAATGAAACCACACAAGCTGCTTGGCAGCTCGGAGCTCATTTCCAGTCCACAAGAAGGGAACACAATTACAGTATTTCTCTCTGGCCTGTTATAAACAAACACCACGCTGCTCTGAGGACTCGCTGCTAACGGTCCGTCGGAGTGCCACGAGAAAGGAGAAGCAATAATCATGTGGAATAAGGAAATAATGTGGAATAAGGAAATAATGTGGCAGCTAAGGCAAAGCCTTTTACAAACTGAACGGGAATCAGAGGACTGTTAGTGCCCTGTTATAGCGCGGATCGACTCTAAGTGCAGCTGGGTTACTTCAGACAAGTATTAGCAGAACATGACACATTTGGCTGCCGTTTGAAAGAACCCATCAAAGGAGGCTTTGAAGAAGCAAATGGAGGGAAAAAAAGGGAATTTTGGGGTTGTTTTTTAAACACACATAATTTGCATTCCAGCTACCTTGGGAGGAGCTTCGTCGGATCCTCCTGAGTCCCAGGATACTGTGACTTGTCGCCTGGATTCCATTCTCATGCGTTCTTCTTGCTGCAGCTTCTCCTCCTCCAGTATCGTACTAAGAAAAACACATTACATTGAAGTAAAACTCCGCTTCAGGTCTAACCAACCTCTCCCAAGAGCTCTCACGTTTTTTTCAGACTAACGAACGATAATCCAACAAAGTCACCAAACACAGACTTGTCCCACTTGTATTGGTTTGGTTTCTGAAAACCAGTATCAGGAAGAAATAGTGCGGTAGGATTCTCCTCACAACAGCAGCAGCACGGAGTGGTTAGAAAAGCTGTGCTTCATCTTGCTCAGAATTTACCTCTGTTCACAGGACCGGCTCTTTTGCTGTGGGATTACACAGAGAAATGCTCCAAGACAACGAATCCAGCACTCCCTCCCAGGATAAACTTACTTTTCACAAGGAAAACAATCCACTGAGCTGCTGCAAAGGTTCAAACCGAGCGGCAAATGTTCTGGACTGAAGCTCAAGAGCTTCAGATCACTGCCAATTGTTTTCTTTTGTTAAACAAAGCAGTAAAAAAATAAAAAAGACTTTAAAGCTCTTACAGTCAGCAAACTCATTTAGCAAAACAGAAATACCTGACAGTTTCATTCAGCTTCTAAACGTTCAGGTCAAAAGGCGACATTTTCGACGAAGTAGGAGACAGCAGTAAAACCAGTTCACTACTCACCGCTGCTGTGCCTATTAAAAAGCCCGTTTGAAGCTCAACGTGATACTGCTGCCCCCACAGCAGCCTCCTCCCCGCTCTGCTATGTGGATTATTAATGTTGGAGGTTTGCCATTTGAAAAATACTCAGAATGAAGCTTTGGGAAGAGGGAGCTGCGAATCGGTCGGAGCCATGTGAGCTACACGGACAGGCTGGGGATGGGAGCAGGGCAGATTATTTACGTCTCGCTATCCCCAGCGTACAAGATAAATCTTGTGAAGGAGCTATTCCAGCTTCTTTATCACTCAAGAGTTTCCAGAAACAAAGGAAGGCTCTGAGTCTATAATCGTCTGCTAAATAACCACCCAGAATTACTCATGCAGGGGATGAGATCAACCGCAGCAATCAGGTCTAATCTTGGAACGTTTCTGCTTATTTCAAGAAGGAATTCCTGCTTGGTTGGAGACGAGGACTTTGCTTTTCTTACTCAGCCAACAGCAAAAATAAATCTATGCCACTTCTGAACAGCAGAGAATCCATCTCGCCCTGCTGCTGCTACCCCGGGTTCCTAAGTATCGCTGCAATTCCCATCCATCACGGCTGAAGTAACCCAAGAATGTGGAACGAAAACACTATCAGACGGTGCATTTGCAAAAGTCACCCTGATAAAACCACTGCAGAAACGCAGTCCAGCCCAATGGAGGCAGCTGAGGAGAGCAAACGTTTCTGTTTAACCTCTCTCTTCCTTCAGAACAGGGAAAAGGCAGTACTTTCTACTCAAACCCAGGAAGAACCAGCAAACCCCCTATTTCCAAGGCAGCTCACACTTCAGACACTCAGCATGAATTTGTGTGCAGCGTAAGAAAGGAGCCAAGGTGCATCCGGAGCCACGAACCATCATTAGGATGCTTCATAAAATACCTCAAGTTTTACAAAGAAACAACAAACAGAAAGCCACCCAGACATCGCCTGAATCAAATACAGACTGTAACCGACTCTGATCGAGCTGTTGGTCTCACGTGAGCACAAAGAACATCACAGGAGTTGGCTCAAAGCAGCAGCCTCACTTCAGAGATGGTTTATTGGCTGCTTGGGGCCAGGAGTGTCATCGGTCACAGCACAGCCCACACTTTCCAGAGAAAGCTATGGAATGCCAGTACCTGCCTGATTTGCTAGCAAAGCTGTTTTGTCTGTTGTGCCAAGGTATTCCCAAGAGTACCGTGAACTTCAACCACATCCCTGGAATGACAGATGACTTGCTTTTCACAACGTAAGCTCAGCTTTTTGCCTCACAACTCTAAGTCACAGAATCACAGAATGGTTTGAGTTGGAAAAGACCTCAAACATCACGCAGTTCCAACCTCCCAGCCATGGGCAGGGACACCTCTCACCAGACCAGGGTGCCCAGAGCCCCATCCAACCTGGCCTTGAACACTTGCAGGGATGGAGCAGCCATACCCTCCCTGGGCAACCTGATCCAGGGCCTCAGCACCCTCACTGGGAGGAATTTCTTCCTAAGATCTAATCTAAATCTCCCCTCCCTTGTTGTATCAGTAGAGTCCCTTGTAAAAATTAATCCACCCTGCTCTTTAGTCGCTTGTGTCATCAGGAGGCTCCTTCCCCCAGCCAGTAACCTGGTCAGAGGCTGATCAGCCTCAGCAGAATCTGTACTTGGATGCCCTTGAGCGCTGCTGACGATACAAACTACAAATGGCTCTGAGAATCACTATTCCAAACAACTAAGGATAGAAACGACCCACAGAAATGTCTTTGTTTTCACAAAGGGAGGGCCAATCCATAGATGGAGCAGAAGCTTGCCAAGAGATATTTCTGACCTTCTCTCCGAGCAGCTGCTCAAGTAGTTTATTAGAATTTGCAGGAGGTCAGGGAAGTCAGATCTAGGCATATTTTCCCAAACTGCACATATTTTTAGCAGCAGATTGGAGCAAGCAGAGCAGTATGTCTGCTCATCTGATCCTCCTGGCAAATCTTGAGGCAGCACAGACAGACTGAACTCATCTTCTTGGCTAAGTTAAGCCTGGTGAAGAATCTCAACTTCATGTACAAAGAATCTACAATTGCACTGTGACGCTGAAAAAGCAGCAGTGGGAGCTTCAGTGCAGGAGCATCTGAAACACTAAATCACATCCTCATGCTTCCAAAGGCCCAGCAGTGCCAGCGGCTGCTGCTGTGGTGGGGCAGAAACCCGCAGGAAGTGCTGACCTTCTACAAGCAGACTTTTTTCTTTAATTGTGGTCTTTGGCACCAGAAATGCAAAGCTGGGTGCAGATCTTCTCATCACTTTCTACTACACTACTTCTTTTCCATCCTGTTCTTCTTTTCAGAGCCATATTTAAGGTGAGCTGCAGCACCAGTGGTGTCAGCTAGTCTGTTCAAACCTGTGGTGCTTAATCAGTGACCAACAGAAGGCCACCGGTGACTCACAGAAACAACACAAGAGCTGCTTATTGTGCTGGTTTTACGAGAAAGGGTTAGTGATCAGTGCTTTAGCCAATGTATTCAATCACACCGTGAGAATGGCATGCGACTGCACTACTCTGAAAGGTCAAAACTGAAATCCAACTCGACCTCAGAGGCCGAAGTTTTAACAGAACTGCTAACTAAAGGGGCACTCAGGGCACCACAACTGGCAAGCACAAGGCTGGGAGCTGACTGCTGGTATCTTAGCACAGAGAAGAACGAATTAAATTCAATAACACACCCATGTATGAGATAGTCCATGATTACAGCAGTATAGCACAGCGCAGGGCAGTAGGTGTATGGTTGCAGTAAGTGGTTAGGAGTCATTCTAAAGAGAAATGAGTGATAATATATACAGTCACTGTGAGGAGAGAAGTGATAGTATTGCATGATCTGGGCACAGGAAACACTGTGCAAAAAGTCTCCTGTGCTTATGCTCCCACCAGAGCTATTTCACATGCAGAAAAGGATTTTTCCCAAAGCCACGGACTTTCTCATTAAACCAGGCAGGAATGCTGTGGTGCTCTATCACTGACTTAAGCAAACAACTAGTCTGGCTCTCAGCTTGAAAAGACTAACCTGGAGAGGATCCAGAAGGAGCAGCAGCAGCACCATGCAGAAAAGGCCACCAGGGAAACGGCTTGGTTTTGCAAGTTCATGGGAATTTGCGTTCTGAAACTTAATCTTTCCGAGCTGCCCGAGACTGCCTCATTGTCCAGGAATTGGGAACCTTTCCAAGGAGAGGCTGACCCCGTGAGCAGCGCAACGAAGCCCTAAGGATGTTCACGCTGTCTAACTTCCAGAAGTTACAGCTTATCGTTTAGTGGCAGAAGACTATCTGCTTTGGTGGGAAGAGTATAAAACCTGGATTTTAGGACTGCTGGTTTTCCCACAGCGCTATTACTTTTAGTCATCCTCTTCCCTTGCTGGCGAGACGCTCTCTTTGCTGCAGAGCCATCACAGCCATCATCTAGTAATAATTTCTAGGGCTTCATTCTCTTCTCTGTAAGTCCTCAGCACAATCTGACTGCAAATTAAAAAGAATCCTATTCTTCCAGAGCCAAAAGAACCTCCTCAATAAAATCCAAGTAGGTGAATTGCCAATTTCCATCTATTACCCAAATCACACAGTCGTGTTCTATCGTTTCCTTGCAATCCCTACCCAGCCCTACTATTCCTGCTTTTGTTGTTAACACTACACAGTCAATAGGATTAGATTTCTTTGTGAAAGGGGCTACAACATGCTCTGGATACGTGAATCAGTCTGCCTGAGAGTAGCAGAGTGTGGAACTGTATGAAATTTTAACAGGAAAAAGCTGAAAGGTACCAGTCATCCACACAGCCGCTCCTAAACAGCATCACAATTACACTAACACTGCCCCTGCCTGTGACCACTTAGGAACGATCTGGTCCCACCAACATCCAGTGAGAGCACAAAAGGATATCATAAAAATAAAACACTGCAAGGCACAAGATGTTAAAATCAAACTGAGGAACTTGGCAATGAACTACAATAAATCCGAGTGTGGGTTTGCAGGGTACAACACCTACATATAATGGGAGGCTTAGGCAACACAGCTACTGAGCACCCAGAAAGCACCGAAGATGGTGACAAGGATCAACTGTGCCTGCACAACAGCTCAGTGGCGTTTCAACATTCCAGTAAAGCTCCCATTTGTTGCTGGTGAAACAGATACGGAGGCTGGAATGGCAGAACAAACTAGGCTGTGAATTCAGACTGGTCTCCAAAGCGTGTGCTCACGTTTATCCCCCATAAACACGGGGTATTCTGTGTCCTGGTTTAGAAAGGGCAAAAGAATTTCTGGTTAATGATGCTGCATTTATTGCAGGCTTGGCAGTTGCACAGGCACAGGGAACTGGTGTGCTACACAGGGTATGGGAATAACTCCCTCGCCTGATGGCTTGTTTATATAAGAGAAGGATACTTTTCTGCCCCCAAACTGTTCTCTGCATTCCTGACAAGGTAATCGCTCCAAATTCTTTCCACCCACCTCCCCAAGGGTTGTGGCAGAGAGAGTGAAAACAAGAAAGAAATTGCTAGTAAAACCAGGAGCTTTTCTTGAGAGAAGAGGGCGATTCCTATATCCAGTTATCTGAAGGTGTGCTGCCTAGTCTAGCCTTCTCCACCAGGTAAGGTCTGTATTTCCACAAGAACAGCAACAGCCTGGACCACTGAAGATGAAACTTAATGAACTACATCTCGCATTTTCCACAGAAAACAAAATACTGTAACAGCAGACACAGTGCAAAGTAATATTTCTGAAGAAGGAAAGGACCTTTCCGAAGTATAACCCTACCTGAGTTGTGCTTTAAGTTCAGTAAACCTGGGTCGTCTACTGGGGTCGTATGCCCAGCACTTGGTCATAAGGCTGTAGAGGGTAGGAGGGCAGTTTGGAGGCATTGGGAGCCGCTCACCGTTCTCTATTCGCCCAATCACATCATTGTTCTTCACTCCCTGGAAGGGCTTTACCCCATGCATTAGGATCTCCCACATACACACACCTGAGAACACAGCAGAAAAGCACAGCCCAGCGTGAGCAAACACCAGGACCTGTTAAAAATAAAGAGCTCCCCCATTTTTAGAGCCTCACAATGCCAGTAGTTCTGAGACAAACAGCTCAGGAATCAGCTCTGACTTACCAGCCGGCAGCAGGAGCAGTGACCTGGGCAAAGACTGCACACGCCGTATCACACTGAGCTATTCAGGAGGAAGTGTGACCCAGAGCTGGCTCACGGCAGCCTAAATTCACATCTGCCTACCTTCTACACTCAAATAGTTGCTCATATTCAAATCTGCCTTTTTATGAGGTAGAATGAGCTGCGTTTGCTTTTTCCCCTTCGACTAGTTCCAACTGGCCTGTTTCAACGTGCCAGATCATTTTCACTTTGAGGGTGTTTTAACGCTGGCCTCAGTCCAATTTTTGGGGGCCAAAACTATGTAATAAAGCAGTTTCTGTGGAAACTATTTTAAAAGCCCCAAAAGGAGAGAAACAGTCTGTCAGTTTAGGATTGGCCGGGATGTTCCATACACTTCATCATTCTGACTGCACGAGAGGTTTCTTCAAGCTATTATAAAGCTGCTACCACTCACCTACACCAAACCCTACGTAGTTGTGTAAAGAGGGTGAAGTCTTACTCGACTGTCCTGTTCCTATTTTAAATCTCATCATCTTTGTTCCTTCATACAGCCTCTCTTTGATCTGCCAGTCCAGACCAGCAGTCTGAGCACAGTTCATAAACATTTGTGTATCGAGGAAAAGACATCGAGGCTTTAAGCTATTCCCTTTTCCTCTTGTTTGTAAGCTGGGAAGAGCTACCAAAGACAAATGAAGTGGGAATCTAGCATTAGGGCCCTGAAAGCAGGTCACCATGCAAGCTGACCTAAGCATTAAGCAAGGAAGGAGGCAGAGCACCATGACAGTGAAAACAGAAACAGCAAATAGCTGTGTTATAACAAAAAGAAATCAGAGGTGGGGGGGAAAGCAACAGTAAAACCCCCTACAAATCCCCACTGTGACTCCGAGCTCGCTTCCTTGTACACTCATAATTCTTGGCTTCTCACTACGGGCAAAATCCAGGTGAAACTTTAGCTTTTCTGAGTAAAGGAAAGAAAAATACAGAAATGGAAAATGTGGTGGAAGAAACGACTTTTTTAGAAAGCAGGGCAAAGAGAGGGCCAAACAGCTGGGAAAATGAGACAGCATTTGGTATTCACCTACCAAACATCCACACATCGCTCGCTGAGGTAAACCGTCGGAAGTTGATTGACTCTGGAGCCATCCATTTGATAGGTAATTTTCCTTTGGAAGCTGCGGGGACAACAAGACAAGGCAGGCCTTTTAGTCCAGCTACTGAGCTCAGCCACGGCTTTTGTTCCCAGTGAAATAATCCGAGGCAAAACCCCAGCTCATCCCTTCACCTATCTAATGTTGTACCAAGCGTTTGATGATCATGCGTAAGAAGGTGCAGTAGGTTGTTCATCCCTACACAGAACAGGAAAGACCCGAGAAAAAAGCCAAATACCAGTGAAGCTGCCAACAGACAGCAAGACACAATCAAGTACTCTCTCTTGTCTCTCAGCCATAATGTGCTGAGTCCTACACTTTGGCCACAATAACCCCCAGCAGAGCTACAGACAGAGGGATGGGTGGCTGGACGGTGGCCTGGCAGAGAGGACCCAGCAGTACTGGTCAACAACTGGCTGAACAGGAGCCAGCAGGGTGTCCAGGTGGCACAAAAGGCCAATGGCATCCTGGCTTGGATCAGCTGGGGACTGAGTTCTGGGTCCCTCACTTCAAGAAAGAGATTGAGGGGCTGGTGCAGGTCCAGATGAGAGTAACAAGGCTGGTGAAGGGACTGGAGGAAAAGTCTGATGAGAAGAGGCTGAGGGAGCTGGGGCCGTTTAGCCTGGAGAAGAGGAGATTCAGGGGGGACTTTATCTCTCTCTATAACTACCTGAAGGGAAGTTGTAGACAGGTGGGAGTAGGGCTCTTCTCCCAGGCAACTAGTGATAGGATGAGAGGGCAGGGCCTGAAGCTGCCAGGGGAGGGTTAGGCTGGATGTTAGGAAGCCCTCACGGAAAGGGTGATCAGACATTGGAATGGACTGTCCAGGCAGGCAGTGGAGTCCCCATCCCTGGAGGCTTGTAAGGAAAAAGTAAGAGCATAGTAACCTTGAACTCTGCAGTTACCCACACTATGCTGTGAGTTGCAGTATTATCTCGAACAGGCCTCACACGTGGACCGTCTCAGAAAAGCCTTTCAGGTTTGTCTGAAAAAGTGTTTACCTACACACCGATTTACTCATTTTGCAATTTATATCAGACCCTGGGATGCTTCTCCTGATGGATATTCACAGTACCATCATTAAATGGTTGAATCACTTGTCTTCCTATAAAAACACAACAGCTGGAACATCTGATTCATTCCTTTTGACAACAAACTCTGTGCCATGAGCAGTAATTGTGTCCTAATTGGCTGGCAAGAAGGAGCCAGAGGGTCAACTCACCTTTGTAGTAAGTACTGTCTTCCATGTATCGGGACAAGCCAAAGTCACCCAATTTCACGCAGTCAGTGGCAGACACCAGCACATTTCTAGCAGCAATATCCCTGCCAAAGAGAGGCAACGTTACTGCTACTCATTTCAAACATCCAAGCAGTGAGTTATCATCTGAAAACCATTGAAACCCAGAAGGACCAAACAAGTTTGAGAGGAATGAATGATTTTTCTAGCCATGGATTAGGTGTGCGTACACAGAAAATGACAACTGCCTGTCTTCTGGTTCTAATAAGCTTGCAGGAATGCTGCAGTACATCTGATCCTTCTCAGCAACTGCAGAATGGGTTGGAAGAGACCTCAGAGATCATGCACTTACAACTCCCTGCCATGGGCAGGGACACCTCTCTGCAGACCAGGGTGCCCAGAGCCCCATCCAACCTTGAACACTTGCAGGGATGGAGCAGCCACAACCTCCCTGGGCAACCTGTTCCAGTGCCTCAGCTCCTTCACTGGGAGGAATTTCTTCCTAAGATCTAATCTAAACTATGTGTGTGTGTGTGTGTATATACACACATCAATATGGGCTTGTACATACAATATATACAACACTTATGCAGAATTTGAGTCACAGAATCAGTATGTTTCTTTTCCCTGTTCTTTACTTAACAAACTGGCTGCCCCTTGTTTTGTTTCTCTGTGTTTAGAAGATTAAGGTGACCTGCAGCTCTAAAAACCATTCTAACCGCAAAGCAGCAGCTCAATTCCAATTCAAATGGATTCGATTCAGATTCGGCCCCATCCCTGCATCCATCCAGGAATGTGCCAGCAGGGGTCACTCTTGAAAAGGCTGGAACTGCGCTGCAAGCCTTGGGAAAGTGACTTCTATGGCTAAGGAGACTGACTTAACACTGGAAAATGGAACTTCAGGAGTTTCCAAGTGCTGCTGCTACACATCGATGGCAAGTCAGGGAAAAGCAGCACAAAAGGAAGGCACTGAAGATTCCAAATGTCTGGCATTCTAGGAAACCCCGTTATTCCCTGAGATTTTAAGCAGTTACTCAGGAAAATCCCCATGCCCATCAGAATAAAACCTTACCTATGTACAAATCTTTTGCTTTCCAAGTAGGCAAGTGCTGTGCTGAGCTGGTAAGCGTAGAGTATCAGAGAGGCCAGATCCAAGCTGTATTTTCTTACTTGCAAAAACGATCTCAACTTCACGCACAATGAAGGGAAATAAAAGAGGAAAGAGGTAGGGACATATTTATCAACAAATCTGAACTGGGTTTTTCTACAATGGTCAAGTTTAGCCAAGTACCTGGCTATGACTCCCCCTAAGACTATGTGAGAGAAGAAAATTGCTTGCCATGAAGAAACTGGACTCGATTAAATTCGAGTTACTTTTGTATCCAGGAAAACTGCTGCCCAAACACAAAGATTCTGTGCATTTCTTTCAGGCATGGGCTGCTGATCCACTATAAAGCACTTCTCAGCAGTCAGGACCTAGTGGAAGGTGGCTCTGGAGTCTCCTGATTAAGCAAAGCAAGGCTCTGATTTGGGAACTGAGAAGGTAATCTCTAATTTTTTGACAGGAAATTACTTCTTCACAGCAGCTTTTCCTGCCTGCTTTATTTTAATTCGGACAACGCACTGCAGCTTGGTAACTGCAGCACCTATCTTACACGCTATCACTTCAGCCTCACATTTCCATACATACGTGGCTCAAAAGCCCAGTGACACAATCTGGTTTTGTTTAAACCATTGTTCAAAAGGACGGTAAGGAAAGTCACCTCCTCCAGAGTCTCTGCTGCAGAGACTGTAGGAAAACAAAGCCAACCCAGAAGAAATTCCACGTTCCCAGGGAAAGCCCAGTATTACTCAGGGAGAAGAACAGATGTGCAATGTAATCCCGGTTCTTCTGGAAGGTGTGTTTGCAAATGCTGTTTAAATGGTACTGTGTTATCATCATCTTGACACAGGTCAAGCTCTCCCTCTGGAGCAGCAATCGAATCTGATGACCTCACTGCAGTATGAGCTGAGGCAGCAATTCCCTCGGTGGAGGAGTTAAATCAAACTCTGTCACTCCTGAGCCCAGAATTCTACACACAAGCACAGTATCACATGTGAGGGGAGTGCCTCTGCCCTAGCACTGAGGGGTGAATGTTTTCATTTACCCACGGTTAAACGAGGATTTTCCATACCTCTCCAAGCGTACAGAGCTCCATGATTATCCAGACTGGGTTTTCTGTGATGACTCCAATGAGCTTCACAATGTGGGGATGATCAAACTGACGCATCGTTACTGAAAGGAAACCAATCGAGCGGGTATGTTACTTTCCTTTTTCAAATGACAAAGCTGGTTAAGAAACATTCAGTCTGTGACCACAGAATACAATCGCAGCTCTCCAGGAACTGAAACGACTGCCTGCAAGGAACGTCTGGCCATACTGTGTTGTGCGGGTGGTGAACTGCTGTGGATGGAGGAAGTCAAAGCAGGCTCTCCAGCTCTTCTCCCCCAGTTCTGCATAACATAAGGTAACGTGATGACCTCTCAGCCCAGCGTGGGACCAGTTCACTTGTGTCTTACTACCAGAGGAAGGAGAAAACAGTATTTACAGTTCAGTGTCTGGAAAAAAATGTGTAACTCTGTGCCGGGCAGAAGTGTCATTTAATCATTATGTTCACTTCTCAATGTTATTCCTCATGGACTCGCTCAACTTTTCAGCCCCAGCGGTGAAGTCACATGGCAAAACAAAGATATAAGCAATTAAGAGTATTATTTCTGCCTTGGCTGCACTGGCGTTTTCTAATCTGTCAAGCTCAAAGCACAATAAGGAGTGTTCCACGAGCAATTATTTTCCTACCTTTGACTGTGAAGTTATTACTGTAAATAACAGTATTTACTGCTACAACAGCACAAAACATAATGGAAAAAATTACAGTCATTTCAGAACAACCTGACATCTAAAAATAAGAAGCCGTTAGCTACAAACATGGGTTTTCTGAACAACTGGGAAAAGATCCTTGAATCAAGAAGTTGGCACTACCACATCTGGCCAAAAGCAAAGAACTTAGTGATGTGATTACAGGACCTTTAAGAAATTCAGAGACATTAGGAAAAAAAGTCTTCAGTGAAAGAGCGGTCAAGTATTGGAAGAGGCTGCCCAGGGAAGTGGCAGAGTCACCATCCGTGGACGTGGCGATGCGCTGTGAGAGGCGTGATTTAGTGGGGACCTGGCAGTGCTCGGTTAACGGCTGGACTTGATCTCAAAGGTCTCTCCCAACCAAAACAACTGTATGATTCTGTAACTTTCATTTGGAATCTTCTAAACAGACCTCTCTTAGACATTTTTAACAACTTTACTGACAAAGACAACCACCTCATCCACCTTCTGCAGCAGGGCGTTGGAAACACTGCTATATTTTGTTAATTCATTAAGAAGAAAGGAGGAAACAGAGGATTAGATCTTTAATTTTCCAAAACTGGTTCTGAAGCCTTGCAGGAGCCAGACATCACTGTTCAGATTAGACAACCAAGGAAACGCCATGTAACTCAATACACGGGTGCTACAAGGCTGCAAGGCAGCCTTCTGGAGCATGCCGCAGGAGATGAAAAGGTCACAGCAGACAGGATTTGCACCAGTATCAGTAAGTCTCCTGCACAGATGGCTGCAGACTTTGCAAGGGTCAGCTGGTTGTAAAAACATCAAGAAACATATCTTAATACTCACAGGCTTCTTGTAGGAACTTTTCTCTAACGCTGTCTGAAGTGCAGTTTTTACATGTTTTGATTGCAACGGCCATAGCTGGGTTCTCCTGAAAGACATCACGGAGAAACAGCTGGAATACAACTCATCAAAACCTCAGTTCTTTAGAACCCCAGCAAAACGGCTTGAGAGACAGATTTCATGAATTAGATCGCATGAAAACACTGCTGTAACCACATACTATCACAGCTAAGTCACCAAGTGTTCAGCGTTTGCATCTGACGTGGCCAGGGAATACTGAATCGGAGCAGTGCTCAGCAGAAGTCACTCAAACAAGTCCTTACTGGGCTGAAATCAGCTGAAGTGCTTTACAGTTCAGTTTCTGCATTAGGTATGGGTTTGCTCAAAGCTCAGCCCTCCAGCTGGGACACTGGGCACCGCTAGTGGGAAGGTTAGAAATGAACCTTTCTCTGAAAGGTTACGGGGCTGATGTACAGCCGTACCTAGGTTTTCAAGGCCAGCGAGAGCTGATGATTCAGTTATGTCCTACGTCTGACCATGATGGCTCTGTTTTACATCTCTTATACACAGACATTACCAGAATTGAAGTTAAGATTTGTATTTGCAGGCTTAAGTGTCTATTTCCTAAGCTACTCAGCTTTTGAAGTTGACTTTGCAGGAAAAGCCTGATTAAAACATTTCCTCAGAGATTAAGGTGCCCATAAAGTGACTGAAAGCTGGTGATAAATCGCATCAGTCTATTCTTTCTTGAAAGGAGGATTCAACAGTCAGCCCTCGAGGAGACCACGGTAGAGTCTGCCAGGTGGACCCTTCTCCCGGTCTAAGAGATAAAAGTTGCAGAAACATCTCACAACCAACACTGGCAGCCCAGGGGCGAGTTTCAGCGTCTGTAGCCAGCAGTGACTCCAAACAGTGTGCAAAAGGAACACAGGAAAAGGCCTGACTCTGGAGTCTGGCTGGTAGTTTGTTTTCCAGTGAGGAGTCAAACCAGCAAGGGCATATCAGACGGGCAACCCTGCGCACTGAGCAGCACCTACTCTAAATGACTTTTTTGCATCAAATCAACAGTAAATCAGCCTTTGGAGACTGTCTTCATACAGGCTGCTTGTGGTATTTCACTCATCAGAGGTGGAAGCTGCACAGTCACTAGAGTAAGAACTGTACAAGTGCCATTATCAGGGATAAATGAGAATTTGCAGATTCAAATCTGAGCGAACAGAACAAAAGGCTAGAAATATCCCTTATCTTTTTCCGTGTGAGCTCAATCAATCAATCAATCAGAGGATGGAAATAGTCTCGTGTTATTGATACTGATCTTTTATCTATTGTAAAATCTTACAATAGTGTAAGTTACTCGCTGTGACTAGTGCATTAAAATTTAATGCCAACACCTGGTTTCCCTTCACAGATGCAAGTGTCTGCAAGGGAGTAAAACTCTGTTAGTAAGAGCGATCAGCAGGCTGTCATTTAAATAACAACTCAGACACAGGATGACTGAATAAAATCTGTTTTCTAATTCAAGAACGGTGAGATACAGCACTTTCGAAACAATGGTTCCTAAGAAAATGGGTCTTTAATTGATTTTACAGAGCACTAGAATTATCCAGTGTGCCCCGGTTCAGTGAAACATCGCTCCTTAAGGACGTCTGTTCACTTGGACAGGATTAAATGAAACAGAAGAATTTCCCCTACTGCAAATTCTATTGGAGGATTGCAAAAACAAAGGTTTGGAAACCGGCAACTTCCTCAAATGAGAAATAAATCTTTATGTTACTCTTGCACAATTCTATTATTAGCAGCTTGGAAATGGTTCAAACCAAGGAATTCTCCAGCTTTCTCTTCATTTTTTCCACAAACTTAATTTTTCATCCATTTAAACTGCAACCTTAACCTTTGTGGCTGCAGACTAGAAAACCATAAGCACCAGCCTCCGCCACAGCAGTCCCACCAGGCTGGCTGAGTTCACTGAGGTGCCTCTTGTGCACTGGGGGCTTTGCTGGATTGGCCTCCAAGTATTTTGTGTTTTTTTCTCTCAGGAAAAGTAGTAACTTGAACAACATTCAAGCTTCTATGTGAGAGCTACAGCCAGACAGTCCTTGAAGAGACAAATTTATTTAACATTATTGTCCCTCTGTGCCAGGCTGCTGCTCTTCCAGCACAGCAGACTGAAATGTCTTCTTCGTATGTCAGCACAACCGGCTTCTCCTGACACAACTGACAGCTTCTGTACTGAATTCTAACTGAAACTCAGGCTGAACATCCATAAATATGGTTTTAAACTGTAGAAAAGGCTCCAAAGCACTGAACGCTTGGGATGGGATGCCGGCCAAAGGGATGTGTCTTGGACAACTCAGAAAGAAGAAGAGGGGGTAATGGTTGGGGCTAAAAGCAATGACTTCTCGTTCTGGCTCAGCCAGTCAGCTTTGGTATAGTCCTGAATAATTTACATGGCTCTTATCACTCCTTTCCTGAGCTATACAACACGGGGACACAGAAGCAGACAAACTACTCCAGAGCTAGTTTTCCACTTCTCCTAAACATGGGCAGTACTCTATACATACAGATTATGTAAAAAATAAACCACAACATCAGTTTCCATTGGCTCTGGAAAACCTAGACAAAGGCATCTACTTTTATTACACCCATTAAATGTAACAGAAAAGAACTGCACTTTGAGAGGTGAGGCTTACCGGGCTGACGTAAACTCCTTGGTGTACATCTCCAAACTGTCCTTCCCCAATGCAGCGCCCCAGCTCAATTCTCTCCCTTTGAATTTCATAATCTCTGGCTATAAGAATACAAGGCACTTCAAGTATTAAATTTCTGAGGGAGGGCACAGAACCAATCCACACGATAGATACAGAACTCAGAGTAAGAGCCTCGAATGTCTCACGTATGAATAACTAAGATTAACACTTGCTGCACACCAACCTATACGAATGCCGCAGGAACACAGTGGAAACCTCTTAAACAAATGTTGGAAGCAAAGGGATGAAAACTGAACAGTCAGTTCATTAAATTTAAATCAATTTAATTAAATTAACTGCTATGCATTGTTTATTTTAATGCAATAGGCATTAATGGAATCCTTCTTAATCACAGCTCATAAAAGCCAAAGAACACAAATAGCTTCGGGCAATAGTGATTTTATCACGTTGTACCCATCAGCTGCAGCCTCAGCAGAGATTCCTTTTAGAGGTTTAAGAGGAATCCACTCTGTGGTCATTTTAGATCTTGGAACCATCGAGTGAGCCCAGAGAATTTTTAAAGAGGTAACTGCAAGAAAAAAGCACAGAAACGAGAGGGTGGCAAACGAGGAGAAAACAGAAGAGTGGAATTTGGAGTGCTACACCTCTGTCAGCGTCTAAACAAACCAAAATGGGTGTGTTTGGTGAATTTATGCAATTTTGTTAACTTTGCGGTTTACCGGAATCAGAATATTACTGATAAAAATGGCTCAGCAATTCAGCAAAATCTTGTAATCAATTGCAATTGAATTAACTCCATTTGCAATTGAATTTCCAGCAGACATGGAAAAATCTTCCAGGGCCAGCAGAAAAGCACGTTCAGTATATGTTTTCACCTTGACTCGTATTATTCAGAGGAAAAAATAACAGCCATCAGCAGCTTATGACTTCATGAGTGATGACTCTGACTTCATTACCACTAAAGAAACTTTATCCAGAGAGAGATAATGAAGTGATAAATGCCTTGGTCTTTTCTTTTAGTAAGTACTGCATTTTCCTCTTTAAAATCCCAAAGCTAACCGGTTTAACTATAAATAAATAATGTTTATTAAGTGAAAGTGAAGAATAAACTTAAAAACTCCACATCATTCCACACTGCAAGCATACAGGGATGGGAAAAGGGTCTCCTGTTACCTTCATCTATTCCATAGCTTTCTGCAGTGCAATTAAGAGAAAAATCAAACGCTTACTTAGAGCTTCTTAAAATCAAGACAAGGACAAACATTTTAAAACATTTTTTTTAAAAAATAAATATACTGATGCCAGTTGAAGTTTACATGAGCAGAAGCCACAGGTCAGTGACTTACTGACTCAGTCCCCTGAGGCCTGAACACTTGAATCCACTTCAAAACCACCAAAGGGTTTAATGTATTTCCCTTCAGCCCATCTCCCGGGCTTTGAACTGAAGATGCACTTAAGTGTTCAGCACCAGGCAGGACTGGGCCCCCAAGCAACTCTTTCCGTAAGATTTTAAATTAAAAGCTTGAGAAAAATATTTAAATCCCACCAATTCATGGTCACAAAAAATAAAGGGTATCATTTATCACAGTACTGTTTCACCTTGCAATTGGTTTAGTAGAACAACGGAGTGACTTCCTGCCTAGACTGCAAACACTGATTGGTTCTGGAAAACATATAGTCTTGCTTTTCGAATATTTATGAACATATATATGTTTTGAAAAACATATATTCTTGCTTTTCAAATGTTTTCCACAGGAGTGGAAACTATGCTGTAAACACTGAAGCGATCGCAAAACATTTCCTGCCACATGGCAAACTGTACGAGTCCTGCAGCGCATCCATGGCTCTTGAGCAGAACATGGCACCAGGTTGGCCCCATCTCACACCAACCAAACCCAGAGGTCTTGCTGGGCTGCGTATCAATGGATTGTCTTCTAGAGAGACCCTTGGTTGGCAAAAGGCAGCTGCTGCAGGCACAGCTTTGAAAAGGAGAATACTGGACTCTCCTGTTAGAACTGCAGTTTAAAAATCAGGAATTCAGACAGGCCAGAAACCAAAACTCTTGTGGTGGCTAATGAGTAATTTTTTTTACTTCAAAGATGAAGACTCAAAAGAACTTTAAATTTTTATTGGAGTTCCTGAAGTCTTTCATCTTTAACAAAATTGCATGCGATACAGATGACTTTCCTCTATCACGGAATTTGAGAGCAGGTCTGTCAGAGCAAGGGTGAGGTACAGTTAGAGAGAGATACACAGCAGCTTTCCAAACGGTTTGCTCTCATCACAGGAATCCTATCCATCCTTTCTGTAGGTGTTGTATTCAGCCATGAAATGAAAAAACACATCTGCATTTTAAGACATAGAAGAATTTCACTGTGAAAGTCACTGACAGCAACAAAGCAGGACTTGGTTTTAATAGCTTCAAAACCTCAACTTGAAAACCACTTAACTATGAGATCTGAGATCATACGGAGTTATTTGCACACACAATACTTAAAGATCAAACAACAGATTCAGTCCCAGCTAAAGTATAGAAGCTTTTGGCTAGAGAAGCTCCCAAGTTAACCGCTGTACTTACTTGATGGCATGGTATAGGTATCTTCTTCATCTATAATCTCTGCATAGTCATCTGTCTCTGTAAGGGGAGGAATTGTAGAGTTTCGGGAAAAGCAGATGAAAACAATTATCCAGAACAACACCTCCAGTTTCTCAAGGCTGATAAATCACAACCCCCAACCTCACCACTGCCGGGACGCATTTACAGCAGCATGAATTGAAGTTGCTCATGCAGAATTCATGGTATGACAATGACCTCGGTGCCAGTTCTACTGCGTCACAGAAATGTATTCAGCAAGGAATCAAAACAAGTTCAAGCTCGGTAAGTGAAACCTAGCAAAACTGGTGACTTCCAATCTCTCTAACAGCAGATCTCACCGCAGTCAGGAAAAAGCGTGATTAATGGGTTAAACTGTTTTACCTTCGATAAAGGGTGGGTAATCGTTGGCTAGTTTAAGTCAAACAGGCAGTGGTCTGGGGAAGCATCTGACTCCTGTCCGTGTGGCAAGTGAGTTACTCATCCAGCACAAATATCTAGGGAGCCACACTCTTGCCTTACACCCAATTTTCTCAGATTCACCTCAATTTTCCTTGCTTGGTGGAACTTCACCAACGGTTTGCTGTCAAGAATCAACATGACTCGGGCAGTGTTTGAACACAACCAGTTCTCCAATTTTCAGAAAATCCAATGTGTTTCTTTCCTCTGTTTAAAACTTACAACACTCGCATCATCATCAAAATGATTCAACAGCATCAGTTCCTATCAGAAGGTCCTTCCCTAGGAACCTCCAGTGCTCTAAAGACCCTCCAGTATGTGTAGGTCACTTCCTAAAGGTAAGAGAAATTCCTCCGCGGTTTATGAAACCAGTGCACAACAGGGAGATAATCTGTCATTTCAAGGCTGTTAAATGCTACTCACAACTTTAAATGCACAGAAACCTCTGAAGTGTTGGTTTCAGGTGATCCTTTACTGGGCCATCTCTGAAAGCAAAGATTTCCTCCCCTTTTCCCTACCTGCCCATGGCTATCCCTGCACCTCCTGGCATCAATTCCAGAGATGTGATTTCTGAGTGATGAATGGGACAAAGCTACAGTGAGACCAGAAAGGACAGGATGGTCCCTTTTAGCAGCAGCTCTCAGTTCAACCAACTTCAGCCAACTCTGAAACCAGAGCAAGGCTCATAAATATTAAACACCTCCATAACCGAGAGGCTTGATTTTCAGACAAACGGAATATTCAACTGTTAGGAGACTACAGGTTGTCTATAACCTCTGAAGTTCAACACCCTTCAGCGAGTAAATAGTTTTTCATCCAAAGTTTGTACTACTTTCATATAGTTAAAGTTCTTTTTCTCTCTAACCCCTGCACGAATATAAACATCTTGTGAAATAAAAAGAGATCAGGAAATTCTATGGCGTTTGAATTTTTGTTTGACAATTTCTATTTAGGATGCAGAGTCACCTCGCAAAAAAGGAACGGATTATAAAGACAGTGCACTAACCAGACAGGGATTCCAGAGACACTCGTCTCTTTTCTGGTAGGTTTTTTGCTCCCTGCAATAACATCTATTACTTTTTGTAGATAATAAGCCCCAGTTTGATCTAAACCAGAAGCACCTTTTAGAAAATCACAGTGTGACACCGATGTCATGGGGAGAAATCACTCTGCTTCGTTGTTATACTGGGGTAAGATGCTTTTAACTTTTCAGGTGGATTTGGGGTAGCCTGAGAGGATACCAAAAGAGAGGACTACGTAAATCCATGTGAAAAAGAAATTATAAATGTGTGTGAGAAGAATTTAAAATGTTCAGAAACTAGAGTGGGTGCCAGTGGTCTTTAAAAACTCAACGTATTTATCACTAGATTACAGAACAGAGCTGAAAACCAAATGGCTTGGCTTGTTCATCTCTCTATTTTAAATTAACGATGCTAATTCATAATAAAAACATTATCAGAACACGGCAGAACCCTCTATGTGGGTTTGACAGATTGGCCCAAAACCATCCTGGAACTAGAAGGGTCTTCAGCAGCCAATTCACGTTAATTGGATGTATGTAATTAAGTGAACAAGTATTTCCTGTTGCATATTTAACTCTAGAGAGGAACATACAAGGATTGAGACAATAATTCCTGTGCCTGTCTGGCGGTGTTTCTGGGAGGGAGAGGAAAATTCAGTCGAGGCATTAACAGTGATGGGCTCATTCTGCAACAAGACAACTGACTCCATGAGTACAGTCATACATTATGAGTTCAGGTCTGCTAAGAGAGATTCCAGAACCTACATGGAGTCTGAAGCAGTAACTGCAGGAGATGATGAATCTTGCTAAGTCTAGAAAAATTCTGATTTCAGTGTCGAGTTTATTACTGCTGGTCTCTCGCATTTTCAAACCAGCACAGAACCTTTTCACCAGCTGGTAAACCCCTGATTCCTCAAGATGGAAGTAAGAATTAGGGTGGTTTTGGACGAAGCCAGTGGTGGTAGTACAGGAGAATGAGATGCTTGCAGCTTTTCTAAACCTGAATGCATTTACTCAAGTGCAGAAAAAACCTGGAGCAGCTAATCCAGAGCATGAGCCACCTGTTTGGCATTTTCCTTGTCAGGCTTTTGTTCCCATTCACCAGCACCTGCAGTTTACAAAAAGAACACCAGCACCGCTAAAATCCTATGTGGAGTTGGTATCTGAAATCCAATTTCTGGATTTATGATGGAAAAAAACATCCTTTGAGTTTTTCCTATTTAAGAAGAGAAAGAAAAGTGGGCCTGTATTATCTTTACTTAGATATCAGGGACAGAAAGGACGTGACAAATTATACACCCCCTTCATATTGTACTGAGAACGCCACAAGACTTTGTTTGCCTCATCACCTTCCTTTGCTTTCTATGACCTTTGAGTACCTCCTACTTATAAGAATAAAGATACCTACGCTATCAGCAGTAGCAGCTTGATTTTTTCCAGCATCAGATGGAATCCTCTAGAAAAATAGCTAAAAACCTCTTTAAAAAAGAACAAAAACCAGAACTCGTTTTCAGTGGATAGAGCAAGCCAATGTTCTCTAGGGAATAAAAAAGACAGCCTGGAGAAGTTAGATGTTATGTGCTAAGTAAAACACTCAAATCTCTCTTTAAAATTAGTAGTTTGAGTAGCTGAAACCTGATTAATACTTCATGTGGCCAGTGTAAATGAATTTATCTCATAGAGCTTCTCTGGATGTCAGGAGCAGCGGTGGACTCTAGAGCAGGAGGATGTCACTATGCCTGCAAAGCAGCACTGCAGCACATGCACTGTAGCACATCCCTCACTTGTCACATCTGTGATCCAGTTTCAGTCAAACCAAACGGAGCCTCTTGCAAACCTATCATCCTGCTCTGCGTCATGCCAGAAGCCTCGTTGCAAACACATGCAATCCCACAGCCCCGGGGGCCTGAAAGACGGGGTTTTCCCTTTTCTTTTTTTTGGTATTAGTTGCACAGCCTGTAAAATACCATCCTTACTGGCTACTAGCCAGAGCAGGCTGCTTGTCAACACTCGGTGTGTATGGCAATGTGCAGGAAGCGCTACATGGATATATCAGAGTGGCATTTTGCACGTTAGTAACACACAGACTAGAAAACATATTACCGTCCCCACTAATTTCATCTGCAGATCCAGGTGGCATGCAAGGAAAGAGAAAAACAGAGGGGGAGAGAGAGAGGGACAGAGAACGGGGAGGGGAAAATACACTATTAAATTCATGAGTAATTCCAAAGTATTCAGACTGCAGTTACATTATATACCTGACTCAAGAGAAACCAGAAAAGTAGCAGAATTTAAGACTTCTCACCTAAAACCCAAGGGACAGAGATACATTCTAAGGAGCTTGTAGGTTGAAACAAAATTAACAACTTTCAAAACACAAATCTGCACCAAAATTGACTCTGGGAGCAGAACTAGACATGCCAATTGCTGCTCTGAGTCAATAGTTGGCTAGAAACTCTCCTATGGCCACATGGGCCAGCTCGATTTGACTTTGGGTACCTGGTGGCCACCCGTTCACAGGAGATGCTGTCCTGTGCATGAGTATAAAATGGAACCGTCGAACTATTTACTACACACAGAACATTGCAATGACACAAAGCCGAACCTCAAACGAGTGGCAAACGGAGCAATTCTACTGGGAAGCTGTTCAAACTGGCACCATATTCCACACTGATGGCAGCAGCCCGGCTCCACACTGATCCCCACAGCACAAGCTGATGCGCTTTAGGCATTGTTTATACATAAAAGGAAAGCGTTGACGTTGTGAAAGGAATGCACCTACTACTCCAGTTCTTCTTACGCTTGAACAAAGCCAAACTGGTCCAGACCGAACGCTGAACCAGCGCGCAGCCAAAAGCATCACTAGGTTCAAGGTTTAATTCATGGGGATCGTAGCTGATGCTTATTGCTGCGACTGGGTTACACTGGAAAGCATGCTAAGTGTATCAGGGGTCCAAGAATGAAGTGAAAACGGATTAACAAAGCCCCCATGGGAGTAACAAATGTAATTACTGATGTTTGTCATTGCTTCAAGTGCCCCATAAAAACAGGGAGCAGCAAATTTGTGATGCTGCGTGAAAATCCAATTCCACAGCTGGAAAGGGGTCGCAGAACTTTAATGAAATTATTCTTGGAACTCTGTTTACCTGCAGCTGAACAAGTAAAATAAAAAACCAGTAACTGCATTAGTAGGTTCAGCTCTTTGAGTTAACAAGGCAGCCCTAGACAAAGAGCGGTGCAGTACCCTTAGGCGACGGCTCATGGGAACAGAAGACGAAAGGGAGAAAGCGTCTAGCTTTCTTTACTTTATGCTGACAGTGATTGACTCCTTTACAAAGAGGCAAGAAAAGAAAAGAGAAAAAACAGAAACAAATTATTTGGAAATAAAAGAAAAGAGACCGGAGAGAACATCTACAATGAATGAACATAAAAGTTAACGTTACATTTTGGTCTATGCAAACAACGGATACAGAAATGCTTCTGAAACTCTAGTGGATTTGGTATTTTCTTTCAAAATCTCTTCTATAGCAAGGTTATTTTTACTTCAGATTGTAAACGTGAGAATAGAGTTTATTAAAAAATCAACTATATATACCCCATCTGCTGACAAACACAACACTGTCTATCCCACAAGTGCAAACCCACCCAAAGTCTCGTAGACTGGGCTATAAATTGTGATTCAAACAACAGTTACAGACTGAAACATGGACATACTGACTTTCAGGACCCTTAGAAGAACTTCACACATAACAAGTATCTCACAGAGCAAGGGTACACAGAACAAGGAAAAAAACCCCAGTTTCTCTGTCCCACTGAAACACAACCCTGATGTATCCGTGCACTGAAATTCGCTGCCACAGTTGCAGCCCCAGCGCAGACCTGTCTTGCCAAGTTGTATTTTAGCTCTCCAGGGATCTCTGGGTGAAGTCTTTTGTTCTCACTGCCCCCTTTCTTAGCCACCACAGTGCCTTCATCTAGTGCTTCTCACGAGGAGAGATTTTATGTAAAGAGCAAACATAAAGAGCCATAACTGATTTCACAGGGTGAAAAGGAAGGACACAAGACAGCAGCACTAAGAACCTGAGAAGAGCTGCTCCTTTTTATTTCTCTTGCTATCTATTTGCTCCTCTCTGCTTTCCTCTTCTCCTTTTCAATCACAGGAAGCATGAGAGAGTTTAAGAAGCCAATCAACTAAAAAGTTTGCTGACAGTCCTTTCTAGTCCAAACACATGGGTGTCGTCCAGCCACCCTGAGTTACCCAGGCTGCAGGTCCAGGTGTTAAGAGAAGCCAAGTGCACAGGCATAGCACACCAGTTAGTGGTGGGAGGAATTGAGGACAGGTGGAAGAGAACTCCCCTCTAATAATTTCACATTTTTATAAGATTCTGGAAACCATTAGCTAGACCCCCCCAAAAGCACCCTCTGTTACACAGTGGTGCAGTTTTAGTGGCCAGACTCTGAGGGAAACATGTTTAATGGTGTATTAGGTGTGCTGAATCTCTGCCCAGTCTGGAGGCTGCATGTTGAATTTTCATGCACATACATCCAACAGGTAACACGCTACCATGTCCAACTCATTCTTTGCTGTCCTGACAATTTTAATCCAAATTGAAACAGCTGGGTGAGATCTATTATTTTATCCTAAAGAACCAAGAAGCACCATTATAAAAGTGCTGGGGTGAATAGAAAGCATCGATTCCTCAGTTGTGAAAACATGGGCCATAGAACATGAACACTGATCAGATTGATGCTACAAACTAAAACAGAGAGGGGAAAATTCTTAAGTAAATCAGCATCTCAGCACTCTCCTATGGAATTGCCTTCCTGAGGTGACACAGCACAATTTTCAGCACTATCACTCTAACACAAACCTGAGGTACATTCATAAAAAGCTCTAGTATAGTATAAAAGAGAAGACTACTACAGCTATTCTAACACTACTGAAAAGGTAGTGCAACAAGGATAAAGGAATCCAATACTTCCTGCTGAAACATAAGAATGGGTATAGAGTCACTGGATGCAATGCAGGAGAGCTAAAAGGGAAGAGATGTCTCAACTCCTGACCTGTCTGCTCAGGCTACAAAGCTAATTTAAGCTCTAAATGCTGAAATGTTGCTACTCACTCTTACACCGACACAGGGGTAGCAGAAGCTGACTGCAACCTGACTAACCTGCTTCATGTGAAGAGCACACTGAAAGGAAAAGGTGGGTTAATTCATCGTGTCCATGTCCTGATGCCCTGGGAGACACAGTACAACTCCTTCTCTTGTCTAAACTCTTCTTTATTGTCCAACTCTTCTGCCAGCCTACATAGAATCATCATGGCTGGAAAAGATCTCCAGCCCTCATCCCATTTCCCTACCCCTGACACCACAGCATCAAGTGCTAGATCTGCTAGTTTTTAAACATCTCCAGGGGTGGTGACTCCACCACACCTCTCTGGACAGCCTGTTCCAGTGTCCAAACACGCTCTCAGTAAAGAACTTCTTCCTAATATCCCATCTAAACCTCCCCTGACGCAACTTCCCCTCATCCTATCACTAGTGATTCGGGAGAAGAGACCAGCACCAGCCTTAATACAACCCCCTTTTAAGTAATTAGAGAGAGAAATGAGGTCTCCTCTCAGCCTCCTCTTCTCTAGACTAAATAACCCGTTTCCTCCAGTGCTCCTCACAGTTGCCCTTCTCTGGCCCCACTCCAGCAACTCAATGTCCTTCTTATACTGTGGTGCCCAAAGCTGGACACAGTACTCAAGATTGGTGTCACAAGTGTAGGTACCTCCGCCTTCTCCTCATCCTTGATAACCAAGGTCCCTTTTGTGTCCAATAAAGGATGGAGACCTCCCTGGTTCTTTTTTTGTTGTTAATACATTTGTACAAACACTTCTCATCTCCTGCCCTGGTGGCTGGCCTTCATTCCTCTTAGCTCTTCTTCTCAATACTAAGCATTCACTCAAAATACCATTTATAACAGAACAAATCACTTGCTACACAACAACATGTTAGAAAAGAAGTGACCAGGCTAGAGGGTAGTTAGTGCTGGAGCTCCTGGCTAGGACTGTGTAAGCAGGAAACCAACTTGGGAAGGCTGAACCTCCCATTCTATTTCCATCACAGCAGCCTGTTCTATTTCAGTCATACATTCCTAAACCAGCTTGAGGAAAAACCCTGAAAGGAACATGCAGAAGGAGCAAATCTATTTGTTTTCCATCTTCTGCAATCAAATGAGCATGATGCAGTTGTCACAGCATGTCTGTTTATAAACAGACACCACTCCCTCAAACCTAATACTGAGTGGGATGCGGCTTTAGTCACAGGACAATGTCACTGATAGCAAAGCAAAGGTGGCTGCTCAAATCAAACCAATGCATCACACGGAGGGAGTGTAGGAGGGGAAGGACTCTTTAACCTACACCAGACACTGAGGAAATCACAGCAATCATTTCCTAGGCACTGATACGGAGGAAATCTGTTCACAATGACTCCATGGTTTGTTCTGGTCTTCTTGGACATGAAAATGGTGCTGGGAATTGTCATTTACTAACATTAAGGCTATTTTAATTACATTATCTTATTCATCAGCAGAACAGCTGAGCAGATTAAGAAGCAAGTAACTCCCTTCATGAACTTGGAGACTAATGACTTGCTCAAGGTCTGTAAAATTCATAAGCTGAGGCTTAGATATCTCCCAGTGCTGCGACACACCTACAGCTACACAGAGCCTTGGTAGTCCTCTAATTGCTTAATAATGGGTGAGATTTACACTAAGACTGTCAGTCTTTGCAGACACAATCATAGACACTCAAGAGACAACTTTTCCTCTCAAAACTTCACTCACAATTGACTTTATGGAGCGACTTGACAAAATGAACACAAACCCCACCCCAACTTTACAACCTCAAGCAAAGAACAACTTTTTTCTTCTACCAGCTAGTTCAAATGGAACTAGGAAATAAAAGTCCTACACAAGAAACTCTTTCAGAGTCGAGCACAGCGCAGACCTTCACTTTGAGCTCGGGTTGGAAAGACCTCTAAGATCATCAAGTCCAACCATAACCCCAGCTCTGCCACGAACCAAACACTGCCAGGACTTGATCAATACTTCACTTGTTCACTGTTTGCTCAAGCAAGTGCTCTGTGTGCCATATTCCGTGGTGCTGCATGTAGAGCGACGTGTGAGCTACGATTAAAAACACACTGACAGGATTCTCTTGTGCAAAGGAGAAGCAGCGCTCGGCCACGGGACGCAGAAGCCTATTTATTTTTCCTAGCCATATTTATACAAGCCAGCACGGAGCAGAAGAAACCAAGGAGCTCTGTGTCGGGATGAATTTGTCAGAAGGGAGCAAGCAAACTACAGCTTTATGGATTTCAGCATATGAAGAACTTTGTAGAATATATAAATAACAAGGTAAATCATTATTTTTGGAAAAATGTGTCTCAGGGAATATAGGCAGCACCTCAGTGAGGCTGATGTCTGCTGGGTCAAAACAAACTGCTGGCCAAAGTAAGTTCCTGTGGACTAGAGTAGAACATTTTAATATGGTGATTCCAAGCCAAACAGCAGGAAATCAATAAAACGACAGTAAACTGCTGGGCTGCTTCTTGCAGAGCTGATCCACTAGTTGCACTGAGTGTATAGCTTAGCTCTAGCGTTTCCCGAGCGCACAGTACTGGCCAAGTACAAAGGATTCTTTTTTAAGGTAAAGACAGAAGTAGCGGGAGAATGAGACAAAGGCTGGAACTATCTATCTGAAAAACTCTCACAGCTTCTGGGGAATCTTACACCAAACCATCATGACGTGTTCCAGGGTCACAGGGGGTTGAATTGCCATCCCTGGATGTGTTTCAAAGTCATGTGGATCTGGAGCTCAAGGCCATGGTTTAGCAGTGGGCTTGGGACAGTTGAGTTCACGGTCTTTTTTTAACCTAAGTAATTCTGTGACCTTAAAGATCTCTTTCAACCAAAATGATCCAGTGATTGTGATGAGATGATCACCTATGAAATCTAAGATCCCACCTGCTTATATGTATTTACATATACATTTGCTACACACGAAATCTGAGGGACAAAATTATTAGTGTGCTTTACAAACGCGGGGGCAATGTGGCTGGTGTCTGATTTGAACACAGTGAAAGACAGAGCCCACTACCAGGCACACATAATTGGGAGAAGTGAGGCAGGCAAATAAAACCAGAAGGAATAGAGCTGTGCAGTAAGGGGTGTGGGGTGGAACGTGGTTCACTGTCACACAACCCTAAGAGCACGTGTTCTTGGCTCTGCTGCTCTGGACTCCTGAAACCAACTTTAC
This sequence comes from Upupa epops, assembly GCA_013397515.1. Taxonomy (NCBI): domain Eukaryota; kingdom Metazoa; phylum Chordata; class Aves; order Bucerotiformes; family Upupidae; genus Upupa; species Upupa epops. The sequence continues at coordinate 44,809 of VZRI01006159.1, forward strand.
CCTTCACTAGTTTGAAAAAGCCTTTATTTAGAGAAAAAAAAACCCCACGTGTTTCAAAACCTTCTCTCTCTGTATGATCAGGAGTACTGAGACATTTGGAAAGAACAAGTTTTCACCTCACTAGACCAGAAATATTTCAACGTCTGTTAATAAATATGTCACAAAGAACGAGAAGGTGTCTTTCATTAACGGGCTCGCTTGTAAAACTACAAAGTTCAGGCAAATACCTGAGTTTTTAGAGCACCAAATCATGTTCCACTCTGCTTTTTGGCTGTTGCTGGCTTCCACACAGTTGTGGTGGGGAAGTCACTGTTGATAATTTCCCTCAGAACTAAGTGTGCTAATACTAGAAATATGTGTGACTGCTTCATTTTCCTGACGAATGTCTCTCTGACATTTTTGCCATTGAGTTGTAGCATCGGGAGGGTCTAAACAAAGAGGAGAGACACAGCAGAGTTCATTTACAATTTAAAATATCAAAGGCTTGAAGGATGTTACAGCTGTCCATAAGCTACACAAGCCCGTCCTATTTGAAGCCCGCAGCTCCAAGTCATTTAAATGTCACCAGAGAAAAGAGCTTTTTTCCTGCAGTCCAAGACAGCATCACCACAGCTGCTTTGGGGCTGGATGCTGCTGGCTGTCAGACTCTACTGACCTGTAACTCTGGGGTTAACTGAAGGTAATATTCATCTATCTGTTGCTCCACACCTGATGGATCACAGCTACGAGTGCCAAGGGCAGAGGCACTTCTCCATGTCTACATGAAGCTGTTAGGTCATTTCTAACAAGTTAGTTCATCTGGGGACTTGGAGATTCTCACAGAAAATTCCTTATCATGAAACCTCATCAACAATCTGTCAGTGCTCTGAACACAAGAAACTGAACTCCATGCCACACTCGATGCTCTGTGATAAATTTGGGGACCCCCTCCCCCAATAAACAAGGTGTGTCTGTGTTCTACGTATCCTTAGAATATCAAACCAATAAACCCTTGCGACTGCCATGCGCTGGCCTGGATCATTCCAGTGCTAATCTGTCAGTGTTTCCAGTGGTTTGTACCACGGTGTAAGGCACAAACATCAAGCACAGTGATTTCACTGCAGTAATATATAAAACCTTACTACAAGACAAACATCTCACTGGTTTGGATTTTGGTGCTGAAAGAGGATGGCATTTTATTGTTTTGCTTATGGCACCAAAGGCTGCCCAGAGAGACTGTGCAGTCTCCCGCTCTGGAGACCTTCAAACCTGTCTGGATCTGCTCTGAGGGATCCTGCTTTAACAGGGGTTTGGATTAGATGATCTCCAGAGGTGCCATCCAACCCCACCAGTCTGGGATTCTACAAACCAGCTGTACACCTTACACCTTCCTTGATATTCACTTGACCAACTAGTGCACATCTCCAGCATTGCTCCTTCTGTTTCTCTGTGGTGCTCCTGTGGTGCTCTTACTTGCCCATCATCCACCTTCATGTGATGCCCTAAATGCCCGTAAGATGGTACCACAGCTAACTTCCCTCTATCAATATCAAAACACTGCTTCAAACAAGAAGGGAGGAAGTGAATTCAGCCTCTAAGAGTACTTCAGATGTGACAGATGCAACAGAAGGTGCCTCAATTTTCAAAGTCCAAGTAGCATCAATAAAGAGACATGAATTAAGCGTTAATTAAAAGAGTATCAGTGTTCCTAGAGAAATGGAAAGGGCACTGTCTATGGCCATGCCACCCTGCAATAAAGCCCAATCTTGTTTCGGAAGGTCTCAGAAGCGAAGCAGGGTTGTACTTGCATGAGGCCATCTGTGTACACTGGGTGCTGTACACTTACCCTGCTCCAGCAGGGGGGATTGGACTTAGATGATTTTTCAAGGTCTCTTCCAACCCATAACTGTGATTCTGTGCGAAGGCTGAGGTGGTAGGGGAATGATATGACTAGGTTCGTCCTGAAGATGGGCTGTTATCTGAGTAAGAATCAAGAGAGGACATGCTCACCTTGCTTCACGCTTATCTCCCATATCTGCTGTGCTTGCTTGTCAGGTACTGAAGGGAGAGGAGCTGCTACGTGACAGCTAACAGTAATTGATGAAACTGCTACACCTCTACAGCTTGAGAAACATTTTAATAGCTGCTCCTCTCATCTAGTGTCTTGCACAAGATCTGTTTACTTGGGCCTCCTATGCCAAGGGGTTAATCTCAGACATCTTTAAAAATGGTTAAGGGTGGGGAAAGGAATCCAAAACGCAGGAGATAAATCCAACATCTACACGGCCTTCCTTCTTGTATGAAGTGTACATGAAAATATGTCACCAAGTGCTCACGGAAGTGTTAGCGTGGGGCTTTAGCTTCCCTCTAAGCAGGGGGTGGACACGTTCACAGTACTGATCCCTGAAGTTCATTGCTCAATACTGAAACGCTGTATAGGAACAGACCATAATAGTGTTATACCTTAGCACTGACAGTCTCCTGAATGTTATGTGTGAGGATTGAGAAGTGCATTTTCTACTAAGCTGCTGAATGAATGTTCAAAAAGATTTAAGATCCTGCAAAGGAAGAACGTTCTCTCTCAAGTACAAACACTTTAAAACCCCACAGTAGCAAATCTTAGAAGCCTCTAAGCTACAGAACAACATTTATTACCTCACACGCTCATCCTTCAATTAACTTATGATATTCAACAGCAGAAATTAAATGCTTTGATCTAAACAACAGCTATAAAACAAAAAAAAAAGCTATTAAGTTTCTCCTTTCCAAAAAAAAGCGACGATGAGCATTCAATTGCTTATTTTCACCTTTCAAAGCTGCTCCTTCATAATTATCACCCACCACCCACTCAGGCAGCTGAGGTACTGGCCCATGATACTGCACTTCATCACAAAGCTGAGTGAAAACGCTGACAGGCAGCTTTGCTTTGAAGTGTCCTGGCCCTGTGCTGTTCTCTCGAGCAACACAACGCAGGAGCTGCAAGAAGTTTCTCTTCAGCAAAAGCACTGCAAAGGCAGCAGAGCTATGGGCTCAGCAAAGTCAACAGTTGTGAGCTACCTGCGAGTGAAAGATCTGTCTAAACATCGGCATTTAGAAATAAACCTGCATTTGAATTTATTTTTCAGTGAGTCTTACCTGACACAGAGACTGTGTGTGACCTTACTCCTTGCTTCTCATTGTTGGCCAGCCTGTAAGAGAGAGGTTGGAATCGCTGAATGCTGTACATTCTTCACGGTCCCATACACTGGGAATTCATCCTAACAGGGCACCTACTGTAATTAGTAGGGCCAATCCATTTCCCCCAGCGACAGATTTTGGAGGGGGAGTCAAGTCAGAGAGGAATCTACCATTCCAAACCCCCAGAGGGGAGGGAAGAGTGGAAAGGAGAAGGCGTTACCGTTTCAGTTAGGATGTTTAACCTGATTCACAACACAGAGCATGTAAAGGAAAAAACCAATCCCTACGTTTTACAGACTTTTAAGATGAAACTGAGCATGTCTAAACACTGCAAATGGACGGAGCCTCCAACTTCATTACCTGCTGCAAAGAAAGCATGAATCGGGTTTTTGTCTGTAGGATGACTTATCCTGTAGAGGTTTAAAATTATTTAACATGTCAAATAAATGAGGAAAAAGAACCCTGTTAGCTGCAGTTAGGTGTAAGGGTTCACCGGGGTCAGGAACGCCACTGAATGCTTCCACAGTTTTTGCACAGCTTTAACAGTAACACAGCACTGTGCCTCTGGCTTTCAGGAATCTGGAATTTCATCGGGCAAAGGCAGTTCTTCCCAGATGAAAGGCAGTGCTGGCTAGGAGCTTTATCTCTCTACCAGAATCCCACCTCTCTGCTGCCAGGCTAAGAGTCAACGTGGCACCCTTCTAAAAACAGACTCAAATGAACAAACTTTGGCAAACTGTCTCAAAAATTACAAAGCAGCTTTTCCTTAAACCTTATTTTATCGCACAATTCCCTACAAATGAGACAGGATAAAATGCATGCCATCAGGAAGTTACTTGGTTTCTCTCTGTTGGGTTTATGTAAACCCCAGGTTTTCCCTTCCCTATGAGTACACACTCAGTTTATCAATTTTACTGCTTCCACACTTGAATTTCATTTCCTTTTCCTCTTCCCTGCATTTTAGCTCCTCTCCTTCTGAGCAGTATCAGTAGAGAGTTGCCAGGCTAGTGAGGGTTGAAGCAGGACCTGTGAAGGAAGTGCCATCACTATCTAAGTGCTCTTTCTTGCAGATTCTATGAACCACCCCAACAGTTAAAAATAAATTCTGGACCACTTCTGGACCCTCCAGAACCCAAGAAATAACAGAATGGGGTGTCTAGGTCAAAGCAGGCACCATCCCTGTGTCCCAAAATAAAAAGGAAAAGATAAGACACTATAAATGGTTAAATTTCATTTGGTCTTTCAACAGCTCTCCCTTGCTACTGGGTACTAGTGACACTGCCCAGTAAGGTTCAAGAACCCTATCTGATGAGACTTGGCTTTAAATTGGATCTGAAAGAGGCTACGGAGAAAACAAGAAGACTGCAAAAAGCCACCAAAAAGTGACTTGGCTAAAGGTCTAACGTTTAGGAGGCTACAGTAAGAAACTGGCTGCAGAGAGGAGAGACAACCATCGCAACTTGCCAGGAGGGCAGGCAATCTCCTGCCACTGTGTTACCGATGACCAACCGCATCAGCAGAACAAGCACTCAGTTCAAACAGGGCTCCACTAGAAACCTTTTCTTATTTACCTCCAAGCTTGGGAAGGAGAAAAATGCACAGAGAGATCTTAGCAAACTATGTAAGAATTATTAGATGCAGGTAACGTATCTCAGCATGACTTGCACAAGGTTATCATCATAACACCAACCAGAATAAAGCAGCTCAGCTCTCTTGGCGGGCTCTAGATTAGCTTTTCTACAAATACACGACTACTACTGCAGAATTTTTCTGCACTTCTATACTTGAAAATAACAGATGAACAAGTACTTGCTATGTAAATGGCATCCTTTAAATCGCCAAGCCCAAGAGACAGGGGGAAATGTTTTCTGTATTTCACATAAGCAGAACAGAAGACAAATAGGAAAATCAAGAGCGCAGAGTGACTCACAGATTGCAACCACAACTCAAGCACAGTTTACATCACTCCCATAATGAAACGTACTCATGGACTCAAAATAAATAGCCTGAATCCCAGACAATTCTTTTCTAAAACATCCTTTTGCTACTGTCAAATATGATTGATGCTTCATGCACTTTTTGCTCAAATTTTATTTCTGGAATCTTTACAGCTCAGTACTGCTGTCAGTCATTTATTTATGCCCCACATCACCCCCTGCTATTTGTCCTAGAATCCTAAAGCAACACTAACACTTCCGTGTGTGTAAAGTTCCCTAAAGCACCATGCAGTGAAAACAAATTGCCCAAACTTGTATATTTTAATACAGAATAAAACATAAAACTTACTTTGGTATGGATGGTAAAGCTCTTTCACCTTCTGTGTGAACAAGAAGAAAAGAGGATTACAATCTTTTCAAGTTTCCAAACAACCTTTCCAGCTGTGCAACATGTACGTGCCTGAAACAATAGTCATCGCAATCTCTCAGAGAATCTTACGCTGACTCTAAAGGCTGCTCAATACATATTTTAAGAGCAGTATCAACACAAGTCCTCTGTTCCAGACCTTCTGGCAAACTCTTATCTCAGAGAGCAACGCACAGGGAATACAAATTTCTTTTTTCATTCTTAACAAATAACTCCAATAAATCACTGGTCTGACACTATCTCATCTCTCAAGGAGAAAAAGCTCTGCTTTTAGCTCCAAGATGTGCCAAGTGCTAACGTATAGATGAACAATGGAAGCCAACCTGGACTTCAACAACAACTGAAAGAAATCATTAGAGCGTCTAACTCAGATTGATTTTGCATTTGGGTGAAATTATGCAATGCAAAAGCTCAGCGTCCAGAGGTGAGTTAGCTCTTTGGAAACTTTACTTTCAAACCCTGACAGTCCTTCTTTGCTAAGGGTGTTGTATATAAAAGCTCGGATGTACATAGATTCCTGGAATGGTTCTGGTTGGAAGTGACCTCAAAGATCCTCCAGTTCCAATCCCCCTGTCATGAGCAGGGACACCCCCACTGGACTATGGTGCTCAAGGCCCCAGCCAATATGGTCCTGAACACTTCCAGGGGGCTGGGGGGCAGCCACAACTTCCCTGGGCAACTTCTTCCAGTGTCTCAGCACCCTCTTCATGAAAAGCTTCCTACATATTCAGTTTACTTTTCCATATTAGACCTGATGACACACTGGGTATCCACAAAGGGTCGAGCGATGGGGAAGTTACCATTCCTTTAGTAAACACTAATGATTTACAGGAGATCAAAGCATGGAGAAAAGCTGGACAATTAAAACGGGTTTCACTCCCAAAATCACTGCAGCACAGAGGAACGGACTAAAACCCCCAACGTTTTGCTAAATTCTATACTCAGTTAAGAAATGGGATATACATGCCTGTCCTGGGGTGTCCGTGCCCTGTGGCTGGCAGTGGAGCTCAGAGTGGTCTCCATGCCAGACACAGGTCCCAGCAAAGGTCTTGCTCCAATGTTTCTCACTACCCAAATCTGTTTCTGTTGGGAATAACGTTTTTCTCCAGTTGAGTCTGTCTTGCCCATGTTGGCAACTGTACAGAGTTGGCAACTGGTACAGAGGAATGATGGTCAGAGAACTGTCCTTAACTCAGGTGGCTTTTCCAGAGCTTTTGCACATTTTACAAGAGTCCTGACAACTCTGCATTACAGATGCAGCCTGTTTAAAGTGATTAACAGACACAAAAGTCATCTTCTTTTGTGCTCATTGCCCATTCAGAGTGATAACAAACACAAACAGTAAGTGCAAAGTTTTCACACTGGTCTGAAGGGCCCTGTATGCCAGTACAGTTAAGAAGAATAAAACAAACTGAATGGGTGAGTGACCAGTAGTGTCCAAGTCTTAAACATCACCAAGTGCTCAGCAAATTAAAAGGAACTGGATTCGTACTGGGTAATGAGACAGATATCATCAAAACACTGGTTCTTTTAATAATCAGGAAGGATAATTAATGAGGAAATTTGCAATAAACATGTAAATTTACAACAAAAAGGGGTGGGAAAGCTCAAAGAGAGGGGAAAACACATCTGTTGGCTCAAGTGTGCTACATCATTTGTTTCTGATGAGCCTCATGTAATCAAAGCTCACCGTGGGAGGGATCTGGGAATGCAGATCACGGTGGGGGCAGCTCCCCAATTAAATGTTTAATTAATATGTTAAGTATTGCTATGAACATCAAGAAAAAAGAATCCTCAGACAAAAGAATCTGAGTATTTGCTTTAACTGAAGGGACTCTCTTCATGCTTGCATAGAGAGGAATGCTCCTGAAGAGCGATGAAGCGCTCCTTTGCGGTAGGTTAAAACATCAATACAGTACCACACAAAGATGCTCCACTAAATACATCATTTATTCTGTGTTCATGCCACCAGCAAAGCATGGGATCAGGGAGCTCACTCTTCACAAAGTGCAGTGAGTCTAGAACAGGGAACCACTGAATGAGCAGAGCCAGGACAGTAATTCTCCAGGCTGGAGAGTATGAGAATTAGAAACAACAGGTGTGAGTACTGGGTCAGTTTCTGCTGCCGCCTCCAGCAGCAGTCAGGTAGAACCCACATCCCTGCTAATCTTAGATGGCAGCTCATCTGTGCATCATGAAACAAGTAACTGCTGACGAGGATGTGGAGAATCCTGTAAAGATTTTGATTGGGAGCAGTTCCCTTGCTTGAAGGAGAACAGAGGAGAGCAGAGCAGGGCTTGGAGAAAAGCCATTCTAGCAGCAGAGGAACAAGCTGACAATAGCACTGGCAAAGCAGTGGAACAGACTCGATTTCTGAACCACCACCAGTGCAGAAGGGGCAAGAACAGGACATACTCTACACGTTTGCAGAGGACCAATTCAGAGTAATCAGTAACTCCATTCATCTCAGAGAGGTTTGGTCTAGTGAAATGACAATCAGTCACACACACTAAAGGTCACAACTAAACAAACATGTATACTTAGGAATAAGTTGAGCACCTTCTAAGCGCTGTCAAAAGATCTAACACCCTACAATCACATTTCTTTGCTGCTGAATGCCCAAGTTTAAGTATGGGATGTTTTCTCCTGCCATGCACAGGCAGGACAGACGTTCTGTGTTAGTAACACTACCCCACTGAAACAACTAGAGAGAAGGAAAAACCAGTGGCACCAAGAAGGGTGTCAGCTTCAGACTGGAGACCTTCAGGGATAGTTTGATCCAGGAGGAACTAATTTATTTGTTGGTTTAGAAACAAAAATTAGGATTTCCACAAGTGAAGACTAGCACATGGGGACAGAAATTTCATTCACTTGTACTAGTTAAGAATAGTGTAGAGCAGTGACTGCTGAAAACAAGTCTAAATTATCAGCCACTAAGTAATTTCTAATGGAGAAATATTTATTATCAGTGCTTCTCTTCATAGAAATACTTCATGGTTCCTCCGTAATAGAGAGGAGCTTCCAAGTGAGGGTTTTGCTGCTACCTTCTGCCTTCTATTCAAGCGCAAAATAAACTATCAGTGGATGCAAGTATAGGAACCATTGGAATGAAGCATCTGCTTACCTTTCTGGGGTCTGATAATAAAAGATTGCGTAGCTCCATTCACCAGCCGGCAATACCCGTCTATCAAGTCAGCCATATTCTCTGCAATGGTTAAGGATGGGGCTGTCACTGTCAGAGGCTAAAGAAGGGAAAAACAAGGCATCAAAACAAAGGAGGGTTATTGTAGTTGCAAACACTGCGCAGAACAGCTGTGTCATTGCATCAGAACTTGAGACACACTTACAAGCAGTACACAGTAGAATGTGACTGAGTAGAGAACTACTGGATTTTCTTGTTTTACCTTTATGTACATTCAAAACACAAGGTGCAGAGAGCAGAGCTGCTAAAACCCTCCACCCAACTGCAACGTAAATCTGGGCTTATTGAGTGACTCGCTAGCTAATCAGTCAAGCACTGTTTGTTACAATTGTTCATAATAACCTTTACAGCTATAATTATGATTGTGAACAAGTTGCTTCTACCTTAACCCTCTTACAGATGGGACCTTTTTCCACCCTTCTGCAGCCGTTTAGTCTTTGCCCTACAAAGAGGTCAGACACATACATCCACACCATCTAACTCCTAATACTGCCCCCAGTCAGCATCCTCTGCACAGATCTGCCAAGCTACTCTCAGCCCCTCTCTACTTAGTGACTGTTTGCTAGTGCACTGGACCAAGGAAAAGATTAGATTTCACTTCCTTGTAATATGAGGGAACAGATTTTCCCTCTTTCATACTTCCCCTTTCACAAAAGTGAAATTGCTCCGTTTCCTCTTGAGAACAGAGCACCACACACACACGCAGGTTGCTATTAAGTTGCACTTCAGTGTTGGGTTTTGATAATTGAGCTGCTTTTACAAACACCAAACCTACAAGCACCAGACGCAAAACCTAAAGCACATAACTGAACTTATTTTCAATACAAAGATATCTGACTTGTATACTGGGCAACTGCTCACACCCTGTTTCCATTTCCTGTTCAAGAACAGGAAAAATCAAACACCTGTGGAATGCCCAGAACCTGAAACATTGAAATGTCATGGAGTGGCTGAAAGTTACAGGAGCTGAAGTCCTTGTGTGTGTGCACACAGGGTACTCGCAGCTTACACGAGCGATACACACATTTTATAAATCACATCACACTGACAGCAGAACAAATCTGAATGAAGTTGCAGACCAAAGCTAAAGGACAACACAAGGAATATCATCAGTGAGAGTAAATTAATCTCCAGCCCTTCCCAGGAAAGCCACAAGTGTCAGTACCGTACCTCGGGTGCCCCTGCTATCTTGAGCTGCAACATCCCTTTTCTGTCCTTGTCCTCACTGTTTGAATACTGAATCGTCTGCACTTGATTGAAGTCTGCTAGGTGAGTCGGCTGCAGAAAGGCAACAGAAATCATAGCAAAATCCTTTACAAAAGCACATGTAGACTTCCTTCCACCTGCGAATGACAAATGAACCATCTTCCTGACTTTCTTTCTACAGTTTCACTAGGCTCTAAGTAACATCTACCCGTATCCCCAGCATCCGCAAAAGGAGTCCAAGCTCCGTTTGCCTACAGAGGTCAGTGTTGAGTAACACAGGATCAACCTCAACCCTGACTGTAAAGGTCCCGAACATTTTCCTCCAAGAACCTGCCTGAACATCCTCCCACGGTGGAGACCCTCAGGAAACACTGTGACACAGGCAGGTAAGGGAAAGGCTATTAAGCAAATGACTGCACAAATGATAAACATTAACTGATTAACTCTTTACTCACAAATTCCCTGCAAAGGGAGTATTATTTAGAATAATTTCTGTGTTTCATCATTCAAACGTTACCACTAGTGCTTCACAGTCGGTAATTTGCTGGACGTGACGCGTAGAAATGCAGTGCCAAGGCTGACTGTGTCCTTACAGAACCCAAGTGCAGTTTCACTGATCCCAAATCACAAGTTAGTATCTGAGTTAACAGCGGCATGTGCTGCATTTCTCAGCTCCTCTCTAACTCAAAGCTCTGTCTTGTCATTGCCCTTTTTGTGTGCACGTCAGCTCACATCGGGTCACTGAATCACTGAATCACAGAATGGCAGGGGTTGGAAGGGACCTCTGGAGCAAGACAGTAACTAAGAAAGCTGAAGGACACTTACATTTGCACCCTTGTCTGTAAGGTAACTGATTCCTTCTTCTGGGCCAATCGCCAGCTCCACTGAAATAATCCAGCTTGACTTCAGCACGGAAGGAGAAAGACAGGGCAAAACTTCAGTACTAAGACAACACCTTGCAGTGCATCCTCCAGTGTTCTAATTACAGCTTTCAGCAACTAATTGTCTAGAAACTTTTAACCTCTTCTATTTCAAATACATTACAATCAATTCAATAAGTAGCAAAACTCCTCGTGACTGGTTTCCTGGGGGGTCTGTGCCACCCAAAATGTGTTTCCCTGGGTTTTATCTTGGGTGTGCATGAGAACTCTGTGTTTCCTGTGTTTCCTCTTCTCATGGATGCTGATGTTCATGTTTTAATTTCTAGTTGAGTGTAGAAACTCTACTAGAAATTCTACCGAAGACGTAAGGCTCCTTCTCAAAATTTGGGATTAAAAGGCATGAGAGGAAAATTTACAAACAGAAGCAGCTGAGAAATCTCATTTCCCGAGGAAACCTGCCTGAAAAAGTGTTTGACTTCCACAAATACCCGTAACATAGAATTCTTACCCTGCTAATGCCTGGTGCCTCTGTACTCAAAGTCCCAAATAAAAGCAGTGTATGTGTTTTGATGTTATAAAATCCCACTATCCACCTCAGAACAGGACTCCAGCAAAACCAATTAGTCTTGTAACTACTGCCCACACTGTGGTGACCATCAGGTTCCTCTACTTACACCGAGAGCACACTTGAAGCATTCCTTGTCGAACCTGTACACTGGCGAGAGGATCTCAAAGAATTTCAAAATACTTTCTTCTCTGTTGAGGTTGGCAAACTGTCGAAATGTTTGTTGGATTAACTTTCGTAGTGTTTTGGCCTGTGTATTCAAACGTGTAAATATCAATTCTTTACAATCTAATCAGAAACGGTGCGTTTTATCAGCTTCAATCGCTTCATGTTACTAACAGTTTCTTTAGCAGTGAGATGCATCCAAATCTCAAGAGGAAAAACAACAAGCTTAGAAAGATAACTAACAACTCTGCCTTCTAACATCTGCTTGAGAACAACATCATTTCTGTTACAATTACAGAAGGCATAACTTCACTAGCAATGGTTTGAACAGATTACAGTAACATACAAGTTATTCTTCTTTTTTCCAGTCTTCTGCTGCCCCCATACACAAAGTGATGTTGTGAGTGTAGCCACTGCCTCCTGAATGTCTGGAACACCAGTAAGTGTGGTCACCACCGCACTACACCCCAAGCTTTGCCTCACTAACAGAAATAATCTTGTATTTCATGGCCATCAGGAGCCTCCCTCTGCCTGCCAGTTCAAAATCACTGGTCTTCTTGTAGCGAAAGAGTCCATCATCTGAGCCAATCCTAGAGTATTTTTAATAAACTGAATTTTAATGAAAAGCAGACCCAATTTTCTTTCTCCTGTTTTACCTCATTATATCCAACATTTCTGTCAACTATTTGCTAGGTTCCACTCAGCTTCACCTTCTGCCAATTCTTTCTCCTTCCTACCATTCGCACCATTCTGCGATTTCAAAAGAGCCAGTTTTTTTGTCGCTCACTCTTCTGACTCTGTGCTATCATTTTTGAGACAGTTTTTAATTCTCTTACATCTGGAGCCTTTCACCACAATTTATTCCGTTAACAGAGAACACAGTTTCAGATAATTGCTTAAATTAAAATGCAGAGGGATTACTTCAATCCACTTGACTTCATGAGCTTCTTATTCTCAGACAAAATTCTTTTGTCTCTAGAAACAAACCCCCTTCACAACAGACCTTTCCTATTTATCCACTGAAATCACAAAGGAGAAACTTTATAAATCTAAAGTTAAATGATTTCTATAAAACCATCACTGCTTACCAAAACCAGCTCCAAAATACCAACTTATCATTTGTACTTTCACACGTGAATGGTAAGAGAGATTTTATGAAGATAGCTATAGCTGTGGCCACTCTTAATCCTCCTCTTCTGAACACACTGAGAAAAATTAGCATTTTTTAGTCTGGCAGCATATGAATGTCAATGAAAGGGAGATCCAACTAATGTTTATAGTCTTAACTAGGATTAACATTAAGTGGAAGTTACTGGAAATCTTCCTTGGAAGGACTAGAGAGTGAAAATGATACCATTTCTGATGCTTAGTAACACAGAATTGGCTGGAACTATAATTACCTTCACAGAATCTAGTAAACTCTTCGGGAAAAACCGTCGTAAACCAACATCCTTCCTGAAACAAAAACACACACTGCATTAATACACCAAAAAACTGCAAATTATATCGCTCTTTTCCAGGGTGTTCTGGGCTTGCCTGGGTTTTGAACTATATATAATAGATGATTTTCATAGTCAGGTCCTTGACAAATCCCAAGCAGTACCATTAAATTGCCAAGCACAGCCACTCCAAAAGAAGGACAGTGGGATCTCCTAGTTGAAACTCAAAGGGAATTGCATTTACAGTGGGTCCCCGTGTGGCAAGTTCAGTGTTTGAAAGGCTGGCTTGGGCACACAGGCGTCTGCAGAATAAAAACTGTTCTTTGTACACGTCTCAGTAATTTAAAAAGTATTTACAGATTATTCCTGCTGCATGTAGTGAGGAGAGAAGGGAACAACGTGAAAATGGCATTTTCTAGAAGTATCTCTAACAATTGAGGAGACACAACATAAAGAGAAGGACTTCTCAGGACATCTCCTCAGGAAGAATGTTCACTCCTGATCCACCACCGCTTTTCCCTTTGCAGCAATAAGGACTCTTTTGATTTCTGATTATACTATTTTCTCATGCTGAGCACCCACTGTTAAAATTCCCAGCTTTTTCTTGCACATTACTTCACACTTTACATCTGTAAATCAGGATCCTAACAGAGTCCACGAGCTTGGATTTTGCAAACTGAGTTACACCCAGCCACGGATCACAGTCAGGAATGGGGCTGTTGCCCTGGTTTGAAAGCCATAAGGATTAAACATTTCTGTGGCTCAGATGTGCTGTGCCAAGCATCAGGTCTGCTGTGTGCATCTATCACAACTCAACGTGAGCTCCAGGAGAAAAACCTGAGAAGTTGCCAGAGATCTGTTAGTGCAGAAAAAGACACCCAGGGATGTCTGAAGAAAGCTTTCCATGAATGACTGCACTGAACAGAATGAGAAACACATCTGGAATTCTTCCATTTGGCAAAAAACCCTCTGAGATCTACAGTAAATATTTCCTGCTACCTAACGGCGCAACAAGAAAACCAATACTGAAGTCAATAAAAAACATTTACTCAGTCAAAGAGGGGGTTTTTTAAAGCTCTCTGAAGACAACTCTTTCACAATTCCTAAAAACATCCTCAACAAAGCAGAGCACTGCCCTGCAGTAGCAAGCGCTGGTGTCTGGGCACTGACAGTAAGCTGAAAGCTTAGAAAACTTCCATAAATGTTAATTCTTTTGATGGCTTTCTTCTCAAATGCAAATGATACACGTCTGATCCTGCTGCAGTTAAATAAATCTAACACACTATTAGCATCTAAATAATATGCAAAGACATTTTGACAAGGAATATATTAAATGTGAAGCGTTTGAAGCACTGCATCACTTCGGTATTACTCTGTTAACAGCACTGCAGCACATGGCTGCGATAATCTGATTTGATTTGTTATTCTAAGTTGTTGAGTTGCCTTTTTGTACTGATTTGTAGGTAACAGCAGAAATTCTTATATAAAGAATAATAAAGTGCAATTCTTAATAAGCCTTGTTTGAAAAGCCTGTCCTGTGTTTAACTGCAATGGGAAATGTATTTCCCATCTGAAGGAGGATTTGAAGCAAGAAGTGTGGCTTTAATGCCATGGGCAACCACAAACAATAACGGGACCTATAAATAAGAGATGAAACATTGGAAATTTAACACAAGATCATCAAGTCCAAAAATTAACTCAACTGGCCTAAGGCTAACCCACTGCTAAACCACAGCCCTGAGCTCCAGATCTACATGACTCTGAAACACCTCCAGGGATGGCGATTCAACCCCTCCCTGGGTAGCCTGTTCCAAGGCCTGAGGACCCTTTCCAGGAAGAAAATTTTCCTGATGTCCAACCTAAACTTCCCCTGTGCAACTGGAGGCCATTTCCTCTTGTCCTGTGAGAAGAGACCAAGCCCTCACTTCTCCACAACATCCTTTGAGGTACTGGTCTCCCCTCAGCCTCCTTTTCTTCAGACTATCCAACTCCAGCTCCCTCAGCTGCTATTCACAAAGCTTGTTCTCCAGACCATTCAGCAACCTTGCTGTCTTTCCCTACAAACTCCTTCCCTACCCTACTCAGTTGCCCTGTGTTGGGCTAGAATGCCCGACTCATGACATGCATCAACTCAGCTGCCAGATAAAGAACCCAGTCATCTATTTTCTGATTATCAGTAAGAGAAAATTAGCAGTGAGATCCTGCTTCACAGAGTCCTACTACAGCTTTGTATTTACTCTCATCTACTCCATCCTATTTGTGGGCTTAAATGTAAATTTATTTGGGGTTTTATGTATAAACTTCAATAGGATTAATAAAACCCTAACTACAGCTCGAAGGTACCGCTTGCCATAGAATGATAAGCAGCTTTAGGAGCTGTGTATCTTTAGTTCTGTTTCTCATCTGCATTGAAGTTACAACAAAAAAAAGTAATGTTACATTAACATAATAGACTTGAACACGCTTTTGACAGAACTGTGGCTGCAGCTGTTCCCTCATACAGCTCCCATTTCTGTACTTGTAATTAGCCCTGCTCTGTGCTAACAGGCTCCACATTTATGTTGGAAAAATTCTTCTTTCATTCCATGAAGGCCCAACCATTAAAGGCTACTTAGCAGCTTGATTCCCTCTGCCACTTCCCATCCTGATTTGCTCTTGTATGAAAATCTGATCAAAGACAAATAGACATCAAATGGGCTTCTGACAAAGGCAGGCGAGGAGCAATCACACCGAATGCAAAACCAAGCCATTTAAAACTGCACTCGGCTGGCTGAAGTGCCTGAAACTTGCAAAAAAGCCCAGGAACCAAACCGAAGCGAAAGCCTCACTTGAGAAATAACTCTTACGTGCGTAGATAAACCTTTGTGCTCTATTGCAGAGTGAGCCTGAACGAGTTTTGGGGATCGCTGGCATTTTTGTGGACTCTGCCTACCTCACAATTAACCACTCCATGTCGCTTTTATCCTTCATCTCTCCCAGCTAAATCCCATCCTCAACACGTTCTTCTTACAAGGACTAAAAATCTTTAAGTGCACAGTTTCACACGGCATTAACGATGAGATTTCACTTATCAGGTGTTCGCTTCCCTTCATCTTTCATGGCAGCAATTAAGTTACAGCTAGGGAAAACACATGCACTGAAGAAAGCAGCCACTGTTCAACTGGAAGCAGCCCCATGCTGAGTCCTCCAGGAGCTCTCACCTGTTATAATTATTAATTAATACTTTGTGTCATCTGTCATGACCCTTGTTTCCTTTGTTTCCAAAGTCATTAGCCTAATTACTACTGTCTGTAGCTTACAAGGTGCCAAATAACTGACTTAAGATTTGTACAAGTTAGCAGATGTGGTTTATGAAAAACAAAATTAAAGAGTTGAGACTTCGCAGCTACATCAGCCTTTTATCCCAATTTTATGTTAAACCGTGCAGCACCTTTTCACACGGATAATCAGCAGTGAAGAGCAGATGGCTTGTGGATCAGCCTATGACACTTGTTCCACTACATTAATACAAAGAAAAGCAGTTTTCAATCTCTGAAGCTTCCCTAGGACTTCGTTTCAGGTCATTTACTGTGCAACACAATTACATCATCAAAATACTTCTGGTACACGGATGTTTCTTGATATTCTTAAAATTTGTGACCAAGAAATAAGTAATAAACTTATTTTATTGGAACTTTGTAACTCACTTAATCCGTAATCTTAGCAAACAGGAAGAAAACCAACACCACTACCATTCTGAAGTCACTCAAAGTTCACCACAGGTGAACTGCAACTGAAGAATGAAACTAGGCAAAGAGAAATATTTAGAAACAGAATCACATTAGAACGAGTCAGAAGGAACCCAAATGGCAAAGATAAGCCTAGTGATCAGGTTTAAGCAACTCCAACCCCAGGATGGAGTTTTAACCAGGGCAGAGGTAAATCATATCATCCTTTTCTTATATTTAAACTCCCCTCAAACATCAGGGACTGAAAGATTACGATGGAAGCATTCTGTTATTTAACTGGATTTAATGTTCCTGATGAAGAAGCAGTTAAAGTCTCAAGCTAGAAGACAATACTTACTCTAACACTTCATAGTTGGATTTCTTTTCTAACGCATTGCCTCTCATCTCTCCGTAGGATCTCCTGAAGTCAGGAAAAACATTTGAAAGCGACAATTATTGGATGATCCAGCCTAAAACTACATCCACACAGTCAAATCTTTCAGGGACTAACCATTAGAGAGCACAAACACAATGAACCAGAACACAAATATCAAGACATTATCCTCCTACCTCAACAGGTTTTTATTTCACAAAATAATTTGAAGTATGGAAGAGCCAGACATATTCATGTTAAACAATAAATTACTAAACTGATGAAGAATGGGAGCTGGTGAGGGCTGGGGTCACTTTTCTCACTCAGAAAGTAGACTGGTAAGACACATAATCATCTATGAGAAGGATCTCATGAAAATGCTCTGAAGAGGCTCGACATGAGAGCCGCAGAGAGCAGGACTTGACTGACAAAATACGCGTGGATTCCCACGCTCGTTACACGTTGTGCCGTAAGGCACTCCGACTGGACTTTGCAGCTGCACAAAGCATTTTTGTTTTCACTCGGTTTGTTACCAGCAAAACCCTCAGCAGAGATGTCAGGTTGATCCTGTGATACCTAGGCAATTTCATAAGCTTCAATTTTGTTCTACTTTTGAAAGCACTGCTCAAAGGACGATTTTATTCCTTGCTAACACGTTTACACTTGCATTACTTTCTTATCAATTTTACTTCATCCCTAATCACCTCATGCAAGACAACAGCACAACTAAAGCAAATGTCTGAGGCTGGAAATTCTCCATAAATTAGCAAAACCCAAGCCAGGCATTTCAAAGGCTGTGCTGGGAACTCTCTCACGATCTCTTAATCTGATAAATTTATCTTTACTTTCCAGCTGTCTATACAGTTGTCAAGAACACCAAAACCCTTCAAATGAATCCTTAAGATTTAAGCATTTGAGAACAGCACATAAAAACTGAACAAATGCAGAAAGCCATTCATTTCATTCTTTAGCTGTAGGATCTCTATATGCGCTAGACTATGTGCTACATAACACCACAGATGCTTTTCTTGTTAAAGGACAACTTCTCTGTGCTCCTCCACAGGCCTCTGAACTACTCAGATGAAGAATTCACCCAAAAGGCAGCACCACAGTGTAATTAATGAGAATTTGAAAACAGCAGCTAGAAATTGGCTACAGTACAGTCCGTTCGGGTTTCCGTCACGCCAAGGCCGAAGTCTTTTGTTTTCTTCAATTCTATCGGTCAGGAATCGATGCACTATAAGCGGTTTCAGAACGAATGTGAATATTCTGTCAGAAACATGCTGAATAATAAATTAAACGATCAGCTTACCGGATTTCAAGGCAACCTAGTTTCAAAGCAATTTCCTGGTCCACTTGATCTGCTATTTCTAACATATAGTCATTTTTCACCTACGGCAAAAGAAGCGGGTACATATCACACATACAGATCAGTGCAGAGCCAGTGCAGACTCACATATTGCCCCCAAGGAACTTGTGAATAAATACCTCTTACATTTCATTTATTGAAATAACTGTTTACAGTCCATGGAGAGAAAAAAGCAGTTTTGTTCATATTCTCAACAAATTAAGAGACCCCTTCCAACTGCAGTAATATTGGATTAAGCAATCCCGTATCTGCATCAGTATTGCCTATGTTTTATTAAATACAATCATAACCTTCACAGGAGGCTGAGCAGATGGCTACACCTGCATTAAGTCATGTGAACATATGCTGTGCCCTTGAACCATCCCGGTCAACAGGTTTAATTGTGTAGGACCACTTACTCATGCATGAAATGCAGACAAACGTGCACGGCATTACTGTGAAAATAGAAATAGCAGTCTGTAGGAAGAGTGCTAAGTTAAAATCTTCCTACATACTGACCTGAAGTAATGTTTGAATGAGCAAGAAGAAACCAGGGTGAAACTAGCTGGGCACCATCTAGAGTAGAAAATACATCAGGTCACAGAGTGTGTGCTGTGTTCTGGAGGAGGCCAAACAGCCCCAAGAAGATGGCTGGGTCAAGACAGTAGATTTCGACTGCTCCTGGCACACACCATCCTCTGGTTGAGTCTACAGCAGCAGTGAGGTAGCATGTCCTAGGCCTCTACCCCAGAGCATGCCAAGTACTCAACAAGATGGACTATGTTGGGCCAGTGCTTCATCATGTGTTCTACACTTGTTTTATCTCTGAACACCAATGCAGGCAGAAAGCTGGTATTTTAGGTAAAACTCTCACCACTCTGGAGTTGTTAACAGATTGGAGTAAGCGAGTTATATCATTACAAATAACAAAAGAAAGAATCAAGAGAACCAAACCAGCCCTGAAACACTTCTAACTCAGTAAACCCTGTCTTTTGTGTAGTAACACACCTCTAGAGACTTATGAAATCATGGGCTTTAGGTTATCAAGAAGTTCAAGAACTTTATGTTGCAGAAGTCCACAAAACACCATGGCTGACTTGCAGACCAGAGGGTCTGCAAGACCAGAGCAATAAATTCACAATGGTTTCCAAGTGATGACAAGTTAGAAGAAAAACTATTCCAAAAACCGTTCCTGCTATGAAATTCATAATTTAGGAGATAAGAAACTACAGCAGCAGATTTAACAGCTGGAAGTCCTCTCCAGTAGTGTCATCCCAGTAACACAGGCACCACAGCATTCTGTCACCACCAGTGTGACAGCTGGGTTCAGCCCTACACTTCAAAGCAATGATCTAAGACTGTCCTAGTAAAGAAGTACAAATAGAAGTACAAGTTAAACTACAACTAAAATTTATACAAATATGAATAAAAGCCACTTCAAAAACACAGCCTGGTCCATCCAACAGTTGTGATATAAACTGAGAGTGAGACGCATCTGCCAGGAAGACCAGATTTTCATCCAAACCCAAGAAGGTCCCTACACGCAAAGACTGTTTTATACCTGTTAGCCAAGTCAACAGGCAGTGTTCTGACAGAGGAAGCAGCTGCTACTGGATGAAATCATTTACAACGAAGCGTGTAAGAATGAGAGAGAACTGTCAGCTACAAGACCACCCATGTCAAATATACCTACAGTACATATCATGGGTATGGGCTGGTGGGCTGAAGCCAGCGCTATGAGGTTCATCAAAGCCAAGTGCCAGGTCCTGCACCTGAGGCACAACAACCCAACGCAGTGCTATATGGGGGAGAGTGGATGAAAAGCTGCTGGACAGACAGAGAGGGGAGGTTACTGACAGTTGAAGTATTCGGACACCAAAAACACCCCTGATTGTAGTAAAGTTATTTTTTTCAACCCTGACAAATAAAACTTCCTCTTGCAGAAACTATAAAGCTACTAGCATATCGTGATCCAGTACGGGTTCATTTATCTTCACAGCTCATTGCCTTGTGGATCCCAGCACTGAAGAAATTCATTTGTTAGTAAGAACAGGTCAAGAACATCACCAGTCATGAAAATGTTCTTTAAAATGCTGCCAGCCACAAGTAACTACTGCTCCGTAATTAAATAAGCAACACCACACAAACATTTCAATTTGGGGCCTCTTTCCTCTTCCCCTCTGGCTTGTGAGCATTTGCACATTCCGGTCATGTTCTCCCAGTTTGACTCTGCAACTATAGCCACCCGGAACTCATCAAAATTCAGAGCTGCACTTCATTACCATAAGGCACTGGAAATTATACACCTGTATTTATTTTTGCGTTTCAACTTTGGGAGGAATACAGAGAGACTATAAATTTCAGGAGCCCTGTGGCCATAATCTTATGGTCTGATCAGATTGTGCGGTGTCCTGTTATGGATAGCAAAGGTAAAAAATTGACTGAAAGAATTAATTAAAGGAAGAAGACAAGACCAGATTCCATTCATCCTCCCAGAATACTAATGAGAACTTCTCTTATCACCTTTAATGTCTCTTGACTATTCCCTTTGAGCTGGTATTAGATCAATGCCCTAACGAACGCTTGCGCAAAGATTAGGCAAGACTGTTGCAAGAGGTTCAGCACAGGCTGCACAGCCTCCTACAGAAGAAGCTTGAGCAAATATTAAATGGAAGAGACGTAAGAGATAATTTAATGGTAATTAACTGCACTGCCACAAGGCAATCCAATAGTTTTCCTAAAAGTCTTTTGTGATTGCTCAATTACTTTATTATTGTTATTAATATAGTCAAATGAGAATATTTTGCCCAAGAGGAAAGAGAACTGATTTTCAAAAGTGTAAAGTCTACATATATACAAAATACACTCTATAGCCTATATAGATAATATATTTCATTTACAACTTATTGTAGACATATTATGCACACTGAATATATATTTATACAAGTATATATATACACACACTGAGTATTTTCTGTATATATTTATATAAAATACTCTACACATATTATATATATATATATATGATGCTCTTCAAACAGATCACGCACCACTGCTGTTGTTCTTCTCCCTGTTTTAATTGTTCAGAATAGAATCTCTCCAAAGATTAAACAAAACAAAACATCAAGTGCCATCATTAACCAAACTGTTCCCAGGCCACTGCTAAACTCTGTCCCTAAGCTCCAGATCTACCCCTGGGCAGCCTGTTCCAAAGCCTGACCTCTTTCCATGAAGAAGTTTTTCTTAATGTCTAATCTAAACCCCCCCTGGTGCAAGTTGAGACCATTTCCTCTGGTTCTATGCTTTGCAACAAGAGACCAGCCCCTACCTCTCTACAACCTCCTGCTGAGGCCGGATGCTCTGGCAATGCTAAGTCTGGGTGAAGCCTGTAGTTCTCTAAAACACATCCTGGTTGCAATGTTTTAGCCATAAAAATTTATAAAGATTAGCAAACCACTTGAGATTTACACTAGGATTATCAATTGATGTTATGCACTGTTAAAAGCCTACACCTCAGTCTGTTATGTCACTTGGGTTTGTCACTTGCAATACGCTTGGTTCCATCTACCCATCCCTGTATTCTAGTCAAATCTGCTTACACCTGAATGTGCAGAGGAAAAGAAATATATATGAGTACAGAGAGAAACAAGTTCTTGCTGCAAACAGAGGTGTTGATTTCAAGCACCTTTTGGATTTATGTGGTAAATCAGGCTTAAGAGTCGAACAGGTGAATGCTTTGGGAGGAAAGGGTTTGCCTCCTTAAGTTCCACTGAACATTTCCACTGCATAATGGAAATGCAAACTACTTCTGGCTTCTAGATGAGCTCTGCCTACTGTGCCACTGTTAGCTGTAAATGTATTTGCATTTGCTCATTCACAGGCTGGTGAGTGAGAATTAATGTGTGACCTGTGCTTCACATTTGTATGTACTTTTTGGTCACGACAATTACAAACAGGCGACTGTGAGGAAGGGGTGCCATACAGGGAAACTGGAATGCAAAGCTGAAACACATCTCTAACGAGGACAAAAGGATGTTATAAAATAAAAGGTGGAACAAAGCTGTGAGTCCCTTCCCAACTCTATCTGTCCAGTGAATACCAGCTTTGACAGGGCAGCAGTATTTACAGTACACAAGAATACAGAAGCATTTTCTAACCCATTCATGTCTCAGTAATTCAGCCAACATTCACTCTCTGTCGAATTATATACCTTTTAGCTATTTTAGATAATTTATTTACTTGCTAATTCCCCCAAGACTTTAAAATTTTGTTGTTCCTGCTCAGAAGAAAAAAAAAATCTCTTATCTCTCCAGTTTTCTCCAGCAGGAAAAGTTCAAAGAGCAGAACAAAAGAAAGGAGATGGACACTGAACCATGAACACAGGGAAACCAAGCGTGTAAACAAAAGCTCAGTTTGCTTTCTGATGTCAGACTTTTAATATATTTGTTCTTCTACTTGAATGGGCAAATTACCGACGGTGGAACTTCTAACTTCTCCAAATTTATTAGGAAGTAATGGGTGCCTTCCCAACTAGAGCAAATTCCAGCTGGCAAATTTAAAACACAAACTGGAGGCAGAGGAAAGCCCATGTTAGCGAAGATGGTGAAATTAAGAGAAAAGCTCTACGCTAGCACACATGATTTAAGAAGAAATCTATCACAGGCCTCGTGTTTTATATACCAGCTGCTACTTTCAAAAGCCATCTGCTTCATTTTTCTGCACACGACAGTTTTTATGCAGCTGCAGTATTTCAGCAAAGCCCCTTCGCTCAGGCTGACAGGCCACATCTTGCGAGCGGAGTCGGAACAAACACCATGCTGCGTTGAAACTGCTTTATTAAGAACATGAGTAAAACCATCCTGAACTCGGTACCAAACGCTTTCCTGGAGTTTAGGGACTTAAAAAAACCCAAAAAAACAACCAACCTACTTCGCTGTGGCTCAAATATCTATTTTAGGTTTACAATTCTATTGAGTCATTTCTAAGGTCATAAAAAGTTACCAAACTTTCTATAGAGCTTTCAGGTGTAACCGCTGTGGAAATGAGCAGCAACACTATCAAGTGGAGCCTCAAAAAAAAGCAACTATCAGTAATTAGGCACTGCACTGGCTTTTGCAGTTCATTTAAGGTTAGCAAGAAATTTCCCCCAGGATAATCTCCCATTTTTCAGGACAGTTTAAAAATAAGGAATCAATTTCTCTCACTATTTTCAACATCTATGACCTACTTACACAACTCACTTTGTCCTGATTTGTTTTTCTGATCAGCATAGCTCTGAAAGCTGCATTTAAACTGCACTTGGGGAGATAAAAGTTTCCCCTAAAGAGTTAAATACAGAACAAAAAAAGTAATGACCAGCACAACTTAGAAGGTATTTAGATAAGAAACAAAGGCACAAAGAGTCCTCTGTACTCCAGTTAGTATGAATTGGAATTGCAGTAGTTTAACTAAGTGTGGAAAACAAAGATCCACCTTATATGTCATTTTCTCCTCATCCATTTCTTCTCTCCAGGTATTTTCAGCAGGTTATGTAGCTGTGCTCAGCTAGTGGCATCTGTACTAATAAATCCAACCTTCCCGGATCTTTTATTCTCCTTTTTAACAGCTCAGGTGTGTGTC
This sequence comes from Upupa epops, assembly GCA_013397515.1. NCBI lineage: Eukaryota > Metazoa > Chordata > Aves > Bucerotiformes > Upupidae > Upupa > Upupa epops. The sequence goes on from VZRI01006159.1 coordinate 68,834, forward strand.
CAGCACCTGCTTCTACACACTGGAGTTTCAACAACTGAAGGTATCTTGGTGATTGATTTTTGTATGTCACAGCTCACTCTCAGCCAGCACAGAAACTGCTCCTCTGGATCTTCATTCCACACTAACACATCACTTCTGATGTGGTGACATCAGTTCTGTAACACTCCAGTGAATTTTTCTGTGATATTTAGCAGCTCTTAAATTCCACCTTCTGCAACATGAAAAGTCCAGAGCCACCATACCCACTGGGAAAACTGAGCTTCAGCAACTACTTATGTGACCACAACAATAACCTTCATAGAATCACAGAGTCTTTGAGGTTGGAAAAGACCTCATGGAACTGGATCATAGAGTCCAACCATTAACCCAGCTGTCCCAACCCACTGCTATATCATGGTCCTAAGCTCCGGATCTCCACGGCTTTGAAAAATGTCCAGGGATGGTGATTCAACCCCTTCCTGGGCAGCCTGTGCCAAGGCCTGATGACCCTTTCCAGGAAGAAGATTTTGCTTTATTTACAGTAGATCCCACTCACCCACAAAGAATAAGTTCCAACAGGACTGAATTTTCTTCACTACAGGATCAGAATAATCAGCTTGGGAGAACAGGGTCCTGACCCACATTACTACAGCTTCAGAGATCTTACACAAAATGAACCCGCAAAGATTTGTGCCTCATCTGCTTTGAGGGAAGCACCATATGCCCAGAAGCCCAACACATGCTTTTATAATCATCAGTCTGAGGAGCCACCTTAATGATCATAATGACAGTTTTCAAAATACTCACAGAGGGGAAACACATATGTTTCCACCCCTATTTACCCATCTAATAATATTAGACTTTTGTAGAAGAGGTGTCTACATCAGGGAAAATTAGGGCTTTGGCCACATCCAGTGGAGTTAAAAGCACAGATTGGGTGGCAGGGTAATATTCATTTGCCATCTGCCCTCAGCTGCTCCTCCTCTTCATCTTTCAAGGTCACAGTCCCCCTATATTATCTAGAGGTGATCTTTGACATCTCTAACTAATTCTGGAAGCTCCTCTGTTAATAATAAGGGCATTTGAGTTGGGGGGGGGGATCCACTTGTGATGAGGCATTGTTAGAGCCAGACTGGCTAAAAACGATCCCATGTGTCCGAATGGGCTGATCTCCAGATGTCACAGCAACACACTGCTCCCTCTCAGAGCTTCCACAAAGTAGGACTATGCTCCTGGGAGCCAGAGAGCAACTCAAACCTACGGAGCATGTCTTGCTAACACATCATTTTGTACTTCGTTCTGATCAGTTCCAGAATAAATGAGTCCAAGAACCACCAGCAGTTAACTGTGTGTGAATCTGCTACGTAACTCCTTACGCACCACAGCAACAATCTGTTGAGGTTTCCTAACAAAGGCGCGTTCTTTGCGTCAGCACCTGCAATCTTAGCCCCACAGTATTTCAGGTTTATCCTCTTGAGTTAAAAGCAATTCACACACAACTGCAAGAAACCCACCAGCACTACTTTCACCGCTCCGGCTGACAGGTGGAGATTGGAAATCAAAGCAGACAGAGCTGTGCTGCCTATTCCAGAGGTATTTAGGCACAGGAGTGCATTTGATATTCCTGTCATAGAGCACTGCCAACAAAGCGGGACAGCTGACACACGGCATTTGAAGAGACCACAGAAGCTACACGATACAAACAGCAAAAAGAATGTCAGCACCGTTTTGAAAGTGTGAATATCTTCCGTATTAAAAGAAGAGTAATTTATGAGGAATTGCTCATTTTGAGAAAACAATCCCTCTAAAGAGTATCGCACTTGAAATTACTTCTACAAGATGTAGACAAGTGATGTTCAGTTTGATTTATACTTTTATCACTAAAAGCTAGAATTTTTTAGTATCTCTTTAAGCAATTGGCAGTTCTCGCGTTCATTGCCTTTAACAGTTCATGTGACAACCATCAGCATTTCTTCAAAGACAATTCTTTGGTTATTTTTTTGATTTAAACAGGCTGCCAGTATCAGGAATTATTCCAGCTCTTCTCCCTGTGTCCTCGATTTGCTTCAAAGCTTCTCCTGTCACAGTCATTTGCTTTAGGTCTCCTATTTTTATTAGGATGTCAGAGATGTTGTTATTTAATTAGGTTACAGAGTCCAATTCCCAGCCTGCACTCCAAATTATCTCTCATGCACCTAAGCCTTATAAAACTTTAATCATTAAGTTATTACAGTGATTGCCTGGACTTCAAATTTCCTACATGTTGAGGGACAGTGCTATAAAAATGATTTCATTTGCGGGATGGGATATATTTACCTGCCACAATGTAAAAGAGAATGTTCATTTAAGGAAACAAAGAGAAGGAAAAGACAAGAAAGGATATTGGTCTACAAGAAATGTTTGTTCCCTCTCTTTAGAGAAAACTTTTTCTGTTTTTCTTCAGAAAAACCCAACTTTTAACCTTTTCTTTTTAGAAACTTTCTTGTAATACCAAACTTGCACTGCACGTGTCTGATGAAACACCGAATCCAGTGGCACAGACTTCAGCTCCATTTTTGCAAGACATTGTTTACCTGCCCTAACTTTGAGATCTCTCTGCTCAGCATTCCCGTGTTTGTGCATTGCAGAAACTTTGGATCATTCATAAAATAACCCAGACCACGGTCCGGTCTAAGCTCTCCTCCAATATACCTACATCCACATCAAAGGCAGCTCCACGTTGCAGGCAGCACAGAGAAAAGATTCTACACTGATAAAAACAACCTTTTCCTTTATTTGGGATCTAACCCCCCAAAAAAGTTACTTTAAAAGTCCTGTTTAAATACAGAGCCAGCAACAATGGAACAGCTGATGCCCCCCCACCGTACATCAGGGGATAAACCATCTCCAATTACTGCAGGCTAACGTGTTATTCCAGGATAAATGCGTGCAGGCTCCTGTCCCACAATAAAAGGGAGGCAATTCAAGCAGCTTACGTCTGATTCTCATTACAGGGATGTTTATAAAAGCTGCGTTCTGTCCTGAGGGGAGATCAGGCTTTTGCTCCTCACACAGCTTTTAAGGCAAAGGGGAGACTCTGCCTATTACCTTTATTTCCACCTTCCCCACAGCCAGAGTGCTGGAACAGAAGGGAAGAAAGACACTCATGATGAATTTCTCCAGTACTTATTTAAAGCAACTGGAAACGTTCCCCACAAGAGCACAAAATACGCGAAGACCAATTACCATACTCGAAAACCTCTGACTTTTAATACTGGGTTTGTACCTTTATGCTTATTTCCTCAGAAAGTTTCTTTTAGAAAGACTCAGCAATCCTGTGCACTTTGTGTTTAAGGTTTGGGGGGGTGTTTGAGCTTGCTTGGGATCAGCTGTGGGTATCCAGGACACAACTGAAGGCTGAAACCTAACCCTTATGCAGCAACCATCTGCCAACTGTGCAGAGAACCATAAATCTGGTATTCCTGGATTTTTCTGGAATATTTAACCTCACGATTCAAGCAGTACTAATTCAAACAGCCCTCATTTATTCAAGAGGCTAAGTGAGTCTTAGGGAGCAAAAGGGAGTAATGGCCAGAGTGACAGCTCAGGATACTAGTGCACCCGATTTCCATGACAATGGAGACCCAAACACCTTGCAGCACCTCAGAACAAAGAACAGGGATTTCTGGAGAACTGGATTTGGAAACATCTCTCCATAAGGTGGAAAAGAAGGAGACAAGAACCCCTGATTTCCATTTTGTGACAGAACTGGTATTCAGGGCATCATCAGACACAGAGCCGTCCTTTGTGCATCACTTCCTGATGACTTTCATAAACCTTCTTGCTATTCTGAGGCGTTCATATCTGGTTGTAAGGATTTCCACAGGTTTAGTAAAAATGTGTTTCTCAGAAAACGCTAAAAATATTCCTCTGGCCTTTGAAATTCTCTCCTTGAAAGCAGCAGTTCTCTGAGACACAATGAGAGGATGCTGTAGACTTCCCAGCTGCTGAGCAGATAGATCATAGAATCACCAGGGATCAGAGGGGACCTCGAAAGATCATCCAGTCCAATCCCCCTGTGACAGCAGGATCACCCAGACCAGGAAACTGGTTTGTAGTTCATTACCCCCTGTTTCACCACGGGAAACACAGATTTCCTGTGTTTAAAGCCTCCATGAAGAAAGTCACTTGCTGCTGCAGTGAAAATGAACGTGGTTCTGCTGTTCCTATGAGAGCCTTTGTCACTACCATAAAGTTGCCAAAACGCAGGTATTTTTAGGCTGAGACAAGCACATCACAGGCACCAGTGAAACCAGAAGGCCAAGTCCACTAAAGCAACAATCTAAAACTGTCTTCTCAGACTTCAGCTTCACCAAACATCAATAAACTGAGTCATACTTTGACAAAATTAATCCGTAAGATATTTGAGTCAAGATAGGAACAAAACATGGAAATAAATACACTCCATGGTTGTAGTGAAACCACTCATTTATTTGCACTTGCAAAAACAGATTTGGTACTATAATGAAATACAAAAGAACAGAAGATTACCAGATTTAAGAAGACAATTGCAGAACTGTAGTGTAAAAATATTCCTCACCCCTTCTTAAAGGAGAAAGATTCCTGCTTTGCACATTCAACCTTTTATTTGATCAGTTTTACCAATTTCTGTTTCTGCACCAATCCAAAATTGTCCAAATTCAGCAAAACTCCGGCAAAATCAGCAAAAGAATAATTAATACAACTGAACATACCTGCTGATAGAAAAAATTTAGAGTTGGTTTGTCCTCCGTGAACTGGTTTAGAAATCCTTTTGGCAAATATCGAATTCTCAATTCGTACCTGCAAAGCAAGAAAATGAAACTGCTGAGAGAATAAGTTTTGGATCCTTAAAGCCTATAACCACAGGTACTTCTGAGCGTTTGGAATTTTCTGATTCACCATCAGAGAATAAAATGACACGGGAAAAGGACATGTGGTTTGACACGGTTAACCAGCACCAACATCCTGAAGTAAACCTTCAGTGAATGACTGGTACCTTCAGCTTGCAGGAAACCCCTTAAAACAACAAAACACGCTTAAAGCAAACAAAACACCACTTACAGCTCTTTGTGCAAAGCTTGGTGTTTTCTCCCCCACCCCATTTTTCCACCACAGGAGAATACCCCTGGGTAAGGCAAATTATAGAGGTTTTACACTTTTTAAGACAAGGCAAAAAGATTTATGTGACTCCACTTTGACACTGAACAGATTTATGCTCTTACTTCCATTCTTCTGGAGGGTGGGCTAGTTCAAATTTCTCTCTCACATTGGACACCCCCATGTCCAGGTGTAGCCAGTGAACCTCCTCAGACTGCAGGTGACTGAGCCGTAACCCATAGCAGGCCACGTTTTTCACTTTTTGACTGTCCACAATCTTCTGAATTATGCCCTAAAACAGAGAAACACACAGGACTTACAGGCTGTAAAATGCAATATACAATTAGTATTGGTCTTGAGATTGCACAGTAAGGCTTTGAAATAGAACCGTGCTATTCCCCAGAGAAAACACCAAGGAACAAATGAGACAGAACCGTTTCCATTTACTCCAGTTTCACCAGCATGTCTTCTCAAAATATCAGTCAATGCATTTCCACACATCTTATCAGAAAGAAGCCGCTGTTTCCTCTATGTAAAAAGGAATAATATAAAAGCAAAACTACATACAAAGCTCATTTGTCGATGAAAAGGAGATGTATTTGTTTTAAAACTAAATAAATCCTTCCATCTATAGCTGGAAAATCATCTCATTCTATTTAGTACCCCAACACTCATGATTTGGTAGGTCACACCACAGCTCCCTGATTTCCTCCCCCCACTCATTTTCTCCAGAGATTCAACACAATTCCCTTGGAAACTGAGGCAAGAGACAACAATTTGGGAAGACTCTCAAACAAAGCAAATGTCTCGCTTGTTTATCCTGAGGTAGATCTCAGAGTTCGAGGATCTCCTTCCTGAGAAAACAACCTATAAAACCCAAGAAGTCAAAACAGATTGATGTCTCCTTTCCTTGTCAGACATCAGAAAGGTCTAACACACTGTAACTGAAATGGCAGAGTCAGCAGACCGTGGATTAGCAACGTTCAGGTGCTCTTCAACGTTCAGCCTGCTCTTACCCAGATTAACTAAATCAGCAGGAGATCAGATGCTTCCTCCCACCCCGCTGAAAGTAAGATCTACCTCTGCAAGGCAGTAGATCCCTGCTGGTACCGAGGTTAGGGCCCAGCAAGAGCTGGGTTATCACTGCTCCCAGATGCTTCTTTCAGGAACTCACTGTCCTTTGCTTCTAGCCTTGTAATGGTCTCAACATTTCCTACTGAAATAAGTACACACATGCACGGAAACACACACAGAGACACGAGCTGCTGATTCTTGCTCAGCCTTTAAGGAAACATCAACATGCAGCCAGCATTAAGTCCTACAGGAGCCAGAGATGGGCTACCGGAGTTAGACACAAGGTTTTTATCAGGGTGGCCCTATTTCCCTAAACTTATTATTTCATATCCCAATGATATTAAGACCCTCATTCTGCAAATTACACAAGGAGAGACTTAAGTGAAAAAAGAGAATTAAAGACTAAATCTGAGAGGAGGTGGAACATGACACATGTAGGACTGGAACAACGACAATGGTGAGGTGATAGTAAGCTGTTAGAGCTGCTCACACATCTTATCAAGTCACAACCTTTAAATAATCTAATAGAACCAGTGTTGTACACGGTGAAGTGCAAACGTTTCTTTCAAGCTTGAAGAAGAAAGCAAAAGCAGTGATCAGTAAATTCATGGAGTCACAAAAGGTCCAGCAGATTCCTGGCAGCCAGGAGGTGCCCAAGTTGCTGGGACAGATGTCCAATGCCAGTAACAGTAACCCCTGTGTACCTACATGGATAAAACAACTAGAGGCAGCCGATTAGCCACAGAAGCGGTGACACCAGGCTAACACACATGACACTTCCCCTAAGCGCCCTCCCAGCCTCCAACTATTTTTATCTGCGTGGATTTCCTGAGCCACATGTCTGAGTCCACAGCCTTCAATGAAACTCTTCAGTTACTCATCCTGTCTCTTCTGAAAGCAGTTAACCTTCTGCAGCCTTTCAGGAGCTCTGTTGTCAGGTCAGCGAACAGTTTTAACCTGAATTAAATGCACCGAGTGCAGGGCACAAAAATTGGTTAAGTTTGTTTTTTGCCTGGATTGCGGGGTCTTTCTACCAAATGCTGCAAAGGAGACCGGTTGCCCATAACCCAGGCAACACAGAACAGCCGCCAAGTAGTCTGAGAAGTGACAGAGGCACATTTAACCTCTTCTTCACCCAAAGGATAATCTGTGCTTACTAAATCTGACGTTTTGGCAGACTGCTCTCCTCTGCAGGGGGCACCGCCAGCTTTTTTTCCTACACACACAAACAGAAGACATCGGTTCACTTTCATCCCCCACATCGTGCAAAGAGTTCAGAGAAGCTACTCCTTGCCCTGGCTCTGGGTTCATGTTTTATAACAGATACACCTACTGGGATGAGAAAAGGCTTTGGAAGGAAAAAAATGAGGTAGATTAGAGATTCCCAATCTCACACTAATCACTCCTATAAATAAAAATACCTGAGAGAACTCATTTTGATTCATGTGTCGACACCAACACTCAACATGGCTCATTTGAAAAACACATCAATATTTGTCCTAAATTAGGAGAACATGTCCAAAAACAGATGTGACAGTCCAGTACATTTTGAAGGCTGCTGAGAGATCAAGACAGACCAAAGAAAGGCCAGATGGCACCAGATACCCGAGGCGCTCCCAGGATGAACTAATAATTCCTTCTGCAAATGAGTGGAATGAATTGGTGGCTTGTAACCAACGAAGCTGATGTGCTACTATGAATAAGTTGGAGTTGGAATAACAAACTCCCAGTGTGACTACAAGCCTAGTTTCCCTATTTAGCATGAAGGAGAAAGTGCCTTGTGCTACAGAAAGTTCTGAAGTAGCATTCCTGACCTAGGGACAGAGTGTTCATGTTGGTGAGGCACTTAAACATGTCAAATGCTACTTAGATATTAAGCATTATAACTGTTGATGAGAGATTGATATGGGGAGCTTAAATGAAGAGCTGGACAAAAGTAAGACTACACGTCAAGAAATCAAGGATAAACTTTAAAGGCTTTAAATGGAAGCAGGACACCTCCTGGGTGGGAATGCAGATTATGGAGCAGAACTGCACTTCACTGAAAACTTTCTGTAAGTGTTCACACACGGTCTCCAAATCACTGCTTTCTAAAAACCCTAATCCTTTTAACATGATGCATTTCTCCATCAACTATCACAATGCTGCTTCAACCGTATCTCCTGTAACAGCAAGGTGATTCACTGCTAACTGCTGCAGGAAGACAGGGGCAGCCCTCAGGAAACCAGGACACAGAGCACACTGGAGAACTCCCATCTCAGCAACACCCACCCACTCACAGGTCCCACCTGAGGCTGTAAACAGGGAAGAGCATGCTCTACATCCTCTCCAACACCACAGCCTGGAAATGTCTCTTTGTGAACGTGGGCATCGACAACACATCCAACCCAAGCGTTACTGAGGCAAAGAGGAAAGATAAACCACCTTCTCTCTGCTGGGAAATGCACAGCTGTGCACAAACCCACAGGAGGAAACCAGTTTGCACATTCATAGAAGTCTGCACATTCATTTTCCCTTCTAGAAATGGAGCATGCCTTTGGTATAATACCCAGAAAAAAATGGCAAAGAGAGCAGGCCAGTTCTTTGAAATCCAGGAAAGCTTTACCAAGCACTGCAAAGCTGAACCCACTGCAGCATGCAGACCTATCCCTCAGAGGAAACAGCTGTCTCATAGAGACTAAATCCAGCCAGAATAAGCAGAGGTGCACAGCCAGGAGCTCTCCTCAAAGCAAAGCCTACACAGAGCCACATGGCTGTCTCACTTAAAAGACATTTCAAGCAAACTGCACTTTGTAAGAAACAGAAGTCGTCACAAATCACTTTCCCTTGGTGTTAGTAGATTCCACAAATCCTCCACTTTACCAGTGGAAATACCTTTAACTGGCTCTTCAGGAGACTTCAGACCAAGTCTGCTTCCTTTGAATACTGGAAAGGCTCCTCGGCTCTCAGCCCAGGAGCTCTGCTAACCAGGGAGTAGTCCTAAAACCCTTTTTTCTTTTCCTCTTTTCCTTTTAACTGCAGAGCTGTCTCCAAGACGCTCACCTCTGAATATTCTTAGAGTTCCTTGGAAGGAAGCCAAAGTTTGTACTTCAGAAGAAATGAAAGCTCTAGCACACACTGTCTTCTCCACAAAAAGAGGAGGGGGTATAAAACTAAGGCATCAAAACCTTACAAATTCAACTTGGTTAATCCGCAGTCACTCCCATGGAATGTAGGACTGCACTCCAACGACAATTTACTGACTCTAAAATAGGTGTTAGGACATGGTGGTACATCGGTGCTAGATCTTTATTACCTGCAAGTTCAACAGTCACTGTCCCAGTTCAATGAAAGAAAACAACATTTATTAAAAGAACCAAGTTTAGCAGCGACCCATCACTTCCTTCTTTATCAGGAGAAGAGAACAATACAGAAATCCCATCACTTTCAGAAACAACCGGCCAACTCAATGGGCGTGTATGACATTCAAAATTAAGGCAGGCCCTGACCAAGTCATTGTCTCTTTCCTGTTCATTTGATCCTACTTTTATTTGTGAGAAGGATGCATTTTCACTTGAAGCAAGGATCTATTTCAAGATCTGCAAATTGAACTCAGCACTGATATTTTTTACAGGGAGTGCAAGTTTTGGATCCTTAAAGCCTACAACCACAGGTATTTCTGAGCTGCAGAAACAGAGACAATCTTTACTTTTGGTTTTCAGGCTCCTACATCCTCCATTGGAAAGTTATCTCGATTTCAAGTATTGTACAAAGAACTCTAAATACTCTTCCACAGTAGGGGCCTGCAAGGGAAAAACCATGCTGAGGCAGTTTTTATTCCTCGTACCAAGTAACAGGCATCGTGAAATCAATCAACCACTTTAGGTATCACAAAGCACCGCACTTCAACCAGGGAGCAAAGATGTTTCCAGCGGCAGCCAACCCCCTTTATTCCATGTAAAGTAAGTGTGTGCTGTTCATTATAGCTGGTCCCAGTGGGGCACCTCCAATTTCTCCCATCACCAAGTTCTCCCTAGACACCAATTTTCTGATCATTACCAAAGAAAATCCCTAAAATTCACAGGTCTGTGATCGCTGCGACAAGATCTGCTGCACTTTAGAAGGCTGTTAGGTCTTGTGTTACACAGTCATGCCAGAAAACAGAGTAGGAAAGGAAAACATTCAAAAACTCTTTAGTCCTTTTCACTTACGGTTTTGTCTTTCACAGAGGAAACCTAATCGTGGGCACAAGGAGACAAGAGATTCTCATGAACTCCTGACAGCAGATTGCAATCTTGTCTTTGTAGCAGATTTTCAAGTTCAATACAGAAAACACAAACATCAGAAGCAGATGGGAACCTGCTTCTACAGCAAGAACATCCCAGAAGAAAACAACTCCACACACCACCTACCACCATCCTCTTGGAGGATAATTAAAAAACAAGCAAACCATGAAATTTTAAAAGCATTTGACTTGTGAAATTGAGCTTCAATTCACTCTAAATTCCACACCAAAAAATTTAAAGAGTAAGTGAAAGAAATGGTAAGTGAAGGTGTCAGCACTAAGGAGTACATGGGCTTTGGAACACACTGGGGTTTCAATCTCACATTCTCAAGTTACCCACAATATACCTTAGGAGGTTTCACATAAATATCAGAAGCACCTTCTTCATAGTGAGGGTAACAGAGTACTGAAACAGGCTGCCCAGGAGGATTGCAGAGCCGCCTCATCTGAAGACATTCAAGACCTGCCTGGATCTGTTCCTGTGCTACTTGGTCTAGGTGATCCTGCTGTAACAGGGGGATGGGATTAGATGATCTTCTGAGGTCTCCTCCAATCCCTAACGGTTTTATGATTCTATGATTTCTAAAATGAACCACAAAACTTCTGAGTGTGTTTTAAATCCAGACTTTTACGTCTCATTTTGAGCATGGAGATAAAAAGACGGCATAAGGATGCTACAGCCAGACTTACCCGGACATCAGTGGCATCTCCGTGACGGATAATACTGGCCCACGTTGTCGGTTCACTGCTGGTTTCAAAGTAGTGGAAAACCTTTAAGACTCGTTCCATGGCCCCCGGGGAACGCTCCATCCCAGTACTCAGGTGTGGCTTTGCACTTGAACTTGGGGTGTGATTCAAGTTTGGATCAAGGTAAGCTGCTGCCATGGTTTTGCTAGATGCTAGGTATCGGTCATATTCTAGGAAAGGGAAACAAAACACAGAGCTGTTTTAGTTATATCTGAATCTTACACCAACTTATGCGAAGAATTTACTGGAAATCCATAAAGACTCAGTTTGAGTCCCCTCCTGAAATAGTTTACATATACAAACCCAAAAAACCTACCCATATGACAAGCAGAGAAACCTGGAGCAAGTGATAGGAATTTGAACACCACAGTCATGAACACAAGTGCTATCTTCAGTAAGCCAAAGCCTTCCAGCCCAAATAGCACCTTCCAGTTATAGCAGGAGGTCCCATCTCTAAAACCTGCCATGTCTGGTCTTGTAACAAGAATAAGGAAACCCTGACAGCCCAGTCACTGATCTGAGTCCCCACTAAGAAGCTGTACACCAGAGCTTCCTGTTTGAGCCTAACACACTGTCACACCACACACACAGTTTGTGCTACTCTAGGAACCAGGAGGACTTGAACCCACACTCAGAGCTAAATTCATTACTCACTGAGGAACCACCAGGAACCTCACTGTCCCTATGATCAGGAGCTAAGTGGACAAGCTTTATGACCAAGTGTTTTGACAAATCTTTTACAGGGTCCATGGAGCACTGCCATGAGCGGAAAGCAGGGTTTACTGTCAGTTTTCACACAGCGCAAGAATAAGGTTACATAACCTATAACCACCTGAAGAAAGGAGAACACCTCTCACCAAAAATACCCCACGGAAAACACAAAGGTAATAAGAAAGTCCTTAACAAAAGGAAAACCCATTCAGATCTATCACAGAACATATCCATTAAACTCACAGTCCAAGTGAAAATAAACCAAACTTGGTCTTTTTTGGCACTGAACGCCCTTCTGGGACCAAAGTGAAACCTTAGTTGTGCTACACAGCAAAGCAAAAGAGAAACATGCTTTTAGCTGAGCACTCAGAACTCCTGGATGCCTCTCACCAGAGCTTCAGACTCCAGCCATAGTGTTCTGCTGACCTCCTGGCAACTGGGTTTTGGAAACTATCCAGGGAAAAAGGAAAATCCAGGTGATTTGGTTGTCAGGGTTAACTGTGTTGTATGGCACTGCTGCATCAAGATGACACAGACTTAGACAAGCTCAGAGGAAGAGAAGTCACAGCAGGCAGGCAGGGGCAGGAGGTGATACATGTCCCCTCCAGCAGCAGCCACCCATTGCACCAAGAAAGTCAAACCACATCATGAGCTCAGCTAACAGGAATCCAGACCCTACTATCAAGGCTTTGAATCTTCAGACTGTGGATAACAACATTTGCTAGAGGTTAAATGCAGGACTTGAAATCTAACAGGATCATCTTAAGAGTCTTCCTAATTGAGACCCACAAGATAAAGAGGAAACCAACAGCCAATCTGTGCCGTTTGTCTTCAGCTCTCAAGTGGTTGAACTGATTCAACCAACAGTCCCACTTCCTTTCCTCCCACCCCCCTCCATCAATAGTTATGGATCTGAAAATGCTGGGAACCCCTCAGCAACACTGTTCTGGCTTTGCTTTCACCACAGGAGCTCCTGAGCCAAGCTGTCTTCATGTAAACCCTCACTGAAAGCTGCAGCAGGTATGAACTTCTCCCCTGGGGCTGACTAATACCAGGAGACAGGACCATACAAGCTCCCAACCACAGGGCTCCTCTCCTGCGAGGTTCAAGTAGCCAGTTTGAAACTCTAAACGACTACAGGGAGGGGAGCTGCATCAGGACACCCTGACACAAAAGAAGCCTTTCAGTGGTGCCACTGCTAGGAATGAAAGGGCACTTCTCAGGTGGAGACCATGGACCATGAAGGATGGGATGAGGTTCTTCTCAGTGATAGGAAAGGGAACAAAGAGCACCAACTGGAACACAGAACGTTCCGCCTAACTTTTTCACAGAGAAGCTCCCAGAGCCCTGGCCCAGGCTGCCCAGAAGGGTGGTTCGAGTCTCCTGCTCAGGAAACATTCAAATCCCCCTGGCGTGTCCCATGGGATCCGTTTTAGGGCATCCTGATCTAGCAGGGGGCTGGACTGGATGATCTTCAGAGATCCCTTCCAACCCAACCATTCTATGATTCTATTATATTCTGCCTCCTTCAGAAGAACCTGCCCTACCTCACTGTTACTAGGAGAAACCACCAAGCTGCACGCCACCAACAGGAAGACTTTCCGCAAAGCAAAAGTGAGATGAGTTTGTTGGGGATTTTTTGGTAACAGAGAACTAAGAGAAAGCCTGTATTAGTTTTTACATCCACCTCCCAAACACATTCATCAAGTTCTATTTAGCAGGAAAAAAAGAAGACTCTGTAAGAAAAGNGAGATGAGTTTGTTGGGGATTTTTTGGTAACAGAGAACTAAGAGAAAGCCTGGTTTTACATTAGTTTTTACATCCACCTCCCAAACACATTCATCAAGTTCTATTTAGCAGGAAAAAAAGAAGACTCTGTAAGAAAATACCAAGAGGAGCATTCAGAAGATGCCTGGCCACAGACTTGACAGGATACAACCCTTGGGAGCAGCAAACATAAACATCACAGTAGGTATCAAGTTCTAAACACCCAGGATCCATTTCAATGGAGAGGAAAAACATTACTACAGAGAAGTTTTTTCCTCTTCAATGTGGTATCAAACATCAGACCAAGCATACTGGGTGCAGGGTATTACCACTTTTCACGAGGTTTCATGGGACAGGACAAAGGATTTTAAAGATAAAACAACCTCTTATCCATAATTAGAAAAACAGCTTTCCTTCAGAATTCGATCATTATGGGGATCCTTACAACTTCTTAGAAGAAAATCCTAACGGCTGCTTTATGAGGTACCAAAAGGAGCAATAAACTTGACAGCTCAAGGAACACAGAACACACACCATGGCTCTGGTTATGGACCTATTAAGGCTCCCATTAAAACCAGCCCCTGTGTTTGAGTTTGTGAGAGGGCTGTAAAACTCTGCTCCAGACCAAAACGTTGTTATCCCTAGTTGCTCTTCATGCAGGGGCAGTTAAACAACTATTTTACAAGATCTGCTGGGTTGTTTTATCATACAGTGAAAGCAAAAGTACAAGATTAGGATGTTTATTCGGGTTCTTCCATATCCAGACAGCCTGGTCTGTAATCCTGCCACTACAGAGCTCCGTTTAAAAGTGCAGCTTTAGTCCTCTTGGGTTTAAATAGAGAAGTGATTAGTGATCATGGAGCAGAAACAAACTGCAGAGCGTTTAAAGAAAGTACATTTAGATCAGGTAAGTAAGATTTTGTAAGATGAGGGTAATGAGACAGTGGAACAGGTTGTAACTGCAGATGCAGAGGGAGCTGGGGCTGGTTAGTCTGAAGAAAAGGAGGCTGAGGAGATACCTTCTCACTGTCTACAACTACCTGAAAGGAAGTTGTAGAGAGATGGGGGTTGATCAAGTGATAGGACAGAGGAAATGGCCTCACGTTACACAAGAGAAAGTTTAGGTTGGACATCAGGAAAAACTTCCTAGAAAAGGATAATCAAGCCTTGGAACAGGCTGCCCATGGAGAGGTTGAACTGCCACCCCTGGCAATTTCAAAGTTGTGGAGATCTGGAGATTAAGACCATGGTTGGTGGCCTTGGGACAGCTGGGTTAATGGTAGGACTCAGTCATCTTGAAGAGGCGTACTGTCCCTCTGTAGGTACCATTGAATTCTTTAATGCTGCCCAATCTCCATATTCTGATCCCCATCTCAGGCTTGGAGGAATCAAGATCCATGAGTTGAAGCTCATTCCAATAACCTTTCAATGAATGAGTATAAAATCTAAGAAATACAGCAATCAGTTCAAAAAATACAATGAAAATCTGTTCATTCTTTCTCTGATCCTGGTGTAATAATTCTTTAGTTAATAAGTACTTTTAGCAATTTAAATCTTCAGTATTTTAAAATTATTAAAAGGAATAAAAGCCTTTAGGTTCCTCATATTCTCAATAAAGGCTGCTGCTTTGCCAGACTGGCTGGAGAGCAGCTCTGAAGAAAAAGAACTGGTGGTCTTGGTGGACAGCAGGCCAACCACAAACCAGCAATGTGTCCTTGCAGCAAAGGTGGCCACCGGTCTCCCGGGCCAACTATGGTGGAGCACTGGGACTGAGGGAGGTGATTTTTTCCTGTATTCAGCACTGGTGAGAAGCACTGGGAGTGCTGTGCCCAGCACTGGACTTCTCAGCACAAGGCAAACATGGACATAATGGCGATGGTCCAATGAAGGACACAAAGAGCATTCAGGGGATTTGGCTGTCTGTTGTACAAGGAGAGGCTGAGATCCTCTGGTCTGGAGAAGACACCTTGTGTAAGTATTAGTGTAGATGGAGACAAACTGTTCCCAGAGAGGACTCAAGGCAATGGGCAGCAAGTGACAAACAGGAAATCTAATGTAAATGAAAGAAAAAGCATTTCTCCCTACACATGTCAGTGAACCCTGCAACAGGCTGCCCAGGGAGGCTGAAGGCCATGGAGACATTAAAACCATGGCTGGAACTAAGCTGTGAGGTCAGACCAATCTAGCTCTACAAGTCCCTTCAACCTCAGCAAATTTTGTGATGGGATGATTAAGACCAAATTAAGAATTTATTTCACACTCAAAATTCCTCAGAATTATCCACAATACACCTTGCATGAGACAGGAAACATCTCATGACTTTACTGCTCAATCCACTTTCACAGCCTGTATTAAATCCTGCTGTGCCTCAACTTGCAAATATTAAACTTGACTATCTCACCCTCACAGAAAATAACGATGTTAAATGTAATTTTAACTGTGTTCTCCATGCCAAAGCTTGGATTTTCAGGAGTGAGCACACTGCTGACTTCTGGCATGACGAGGAGGCTGAGGGGAGATCTTACTGCTGTCTGCCAACTACCTACTACAGAGTCAGTTACAGAGGAGGGGGTGGGTGTTCTCACAAGTAACAAGCCATAGGACAAGAGGAAATGGCCTCGAGTTGTACCAGGGGAAGTTTATGTTGGACATCAGGGAAGGTTTCTTCATGGAAAGGGTCACCATGTCACACTGGAAGTGGCTGCTTGCTTCCCACCTATTTCTTTCTTTTGTTCTCTCTCAGCTAAGGCTAATGCACAAACGCAAGCATCTCTATCTTGTATTCCACCTTAGACTCCTTTTCAACTATATTTGCTCTTCTTGGTATATTTGCTATGACTACATCCAGGAATGCATTCATTTCTCTTGCTGCCTCTTGTCAAGACACCCTCCTGGTCACTGTTCTCTCTCTGGATCCAGATGAGCATTTATGGAGGCTCCCAGGTGAAGGTGAAAATGCAGCCTAGCCAGCTAAAGAAAAGCAATTTCTTAAGTTGACTTTTTAGTCTCAGACACGCACAGGATTTCACTACATCAATATGCAATGGGAGAGTGGGCTGGCCCCAGAAATTCCTCTGCCTAACTTCCCCGCCTCTGACCCTGCAGAAAACATTGCCCAAGCAGTTCCTAACTCTGTGTCTCAATAAAGGTCAAAGCAGGAACGTGCAGTTAGTTGTTCTTTCTTTGCAGAGATCAGTATTTTTTTTAAATGTTAAACATTAAGGGGGAAAAATCAATTAGTACATTTGGGTATTATCTAAACTCATTGAAATAAGGACCTATTCCACAAGCAGCTGCTGCTGGTGTGGGCTGTCCTAAGGACTTGCTCTGCACCTTGGGGTGAAGAGGGGAAGGTTTCAGGGTACTGACAATCAGCTGAACTTCCCACTGTCCAGCAGCAACTCAATTCAACCAGATCTTGCTCTCTGCTCATGCAGTGACATTCAGAACCGACCCCGTCCTTCTCACTGGGAATCTCACAGGATTAGGTCCTGACATAGCTCAAACACCCCATCTAACCCAGTTTTTTTGGGTTACTGTTGCATAATCTGTGCTACCAGCAAGTCCCTTTGGAGTTGGCACCAATTTCTATTCTCATTACAAAAAAATTAGTAACTAGGAAACATCAGTTGCGTTGGGAATACAAGAAAATCGTCTGCATGTGCTTTAATTAGAAGGTTTTCAGCTAGACACTTGCCTCACTTCTCATCAGCACCCTGACCCTTCCCTGTGTCCCCCAGGTATTGCTGAAATCCAAGTAAACATTACTTGTCCCTTAAATCTGCTGCTCATTTTTTGATATTCTCAAAAAAGGCACCAGAGAAATGAGCAAATAAGAAAGATTAAACCAAAATTCTATCTCAAAGTTCCCCATCCTGTGAAAATCAAGAGAGTGAAGTAAGTTGTATGAACTCAAGAAATCTTTTCAAGCACTACATTTAGTCACAGAAGCAACATCTTCTCAAATGTGGTGTCTGAGTAGCACTCAAGGGCATAACGCCTAGTGAGACACATCAGCTGGTGGCCTCCTGAATTCAAGCTTCTACTAAGATGACTTGGAAATCTCCATACACTCTGGTTAAGCCAAGGTTAAGCCAAGTTACAAGCAGACAGACACACCCTGTATGACCCATTTCAACATTTTTATTTAAGAAAACCACAATC